>JASCZW010002054.1:0-13255 GCA_034211315.2 Aedes japonicus | reverse complement strand
TAGCGGAGTGATTAACCCTCTGGGTCATTATGATGTTATAATATTTAAGGGTTTTTTTTTCATTAGGGCGAATCTAACATTGAGAGACTCTCTAAGATTACTTTCTCTTTCATTCATATTTCAATCACCTTTTCATTCTACTATTTGTAGTGCCAGCATTGTTGTGTTTCGATCTGTACTAATGCATCCTTCGAAAGTTTTATAACGGCGCTGTAATAAATGAAAGAGAGCGAGACCGGAGAGAATCTCCCATTGTTAGATTCGCTCTAATGCAAAAAAAAACCCGAGATATCTTCTCAAATAACTTAGAATGAACCATTATAAGTATGTCATTAGACTGCTCGCAAGATGTATTTTGAACTCAATTGTGACTTCTGGCCATAACTATGGACTAAATAACAGTGTCGGTTCAAAATTTGCGGTGTTTTTTCGTCGATGATTGAGACGCATGTTGATTTATTTTTCGTTATGAATGAAAGTTGCTAGATAATCTAGACAATAGTTTATGTTTCCAAAATACTTTTAATGTACAGTGTAATCCATCATGACGATTTTTCGATTATGTCAATGTGGTTTTTACAAAATTGCAATAAAAAAGAGAAGTTTCTTTTGCATTTTTATGTGCTTAGAATTTACATAAATTATGCAGGAGTAAATCCAAATAATTTGCATTATAAAAGGTGCCTCGCATATGAATTTTTTCTTAGCGTTCTGAATATAAATCATCTTGAGAATGTATTATAAGAACGTATTATTTCGGCGAATCCAGTGCGTTCAAAGCGGAAAATGACCAAGGAACACCGGATCACTGACTTTACGCCACGAAGATCGTAAAGGAAGATTGCTGGGTGAAGTCAAGGGCACGCAATGTAAGAAAAGCTTGAACTTCCTCAAGCAAAAAAAAAACGGTAATGGTTGGTCACCGATGACGGTATGTTTACCGTCGATCCCGTTTCAAATTCCTGAACCGATCGCTATATTAGTTCTTTCCCGGTAGAAGACGTGGCCAATGAGCATGAAACGTGTATCTACAGATGGCCAGCGTTATGGTGTTTGCATTGGTGACGATGGCAAAAAAAATGTATCCGGTGTTCATTCCAGAAGGCAACAAAGTAAACACAGAGTTCTACATAGGGATTTCAAGTAACTTTGTTCTTCCTTCGATTAAAGGGCAGTACGGTTCGAAGCCGAATGTTGTTTTTCAACAGAAGAAAAACCTTCCGACACACTGAAACACAAACACAACGTGGCAGAGTGACTAACCCCCTGGCTCCATGCCACACATTAAACTGCACTCAAAAGTGGTTGCATGCCATCTGCCGTTCTGGGCGAAGGATATACGGCCACCATCCAGCCCCGATCTCAATCCACTGGATTACTCAGTATGGCACGTTATGAAGGCTAAGACCTGCTCTAAAGGCCACCCGAGTACAGCAAGCCTCAGTCATACATTAAGCCGTACTTTTAGAGACATAGATCCAAGCTACATTATTTGGACCTGTCGTGCGTTTTGGAAGCATGTAGAAGCCGCAAATGAAGCAAGTGAAAACCCGATCAATGTTTAGCTTAACTAACTTTTGCACTAATACGATAGACTAACTCTAAAATCAGTAGGTCCCGAACAAATACGATTTTTTTCTTGGCTCATTCAGTACTAGCACATCGATCCCAAGCTCGGTCCCAAGCTTAATAATGCGCCCCCAACAATAAACTCACACTAACACAGTCTCAAATATTCTGTCAAAATAACATGGCAAATCAAAACAAAGGCGAAAATATGTATAGCAAGTATGGTCTTAGAGTTAGTCTATGGTCGCGCCCCCTGCAAATAGATATCATTTGTTGATTATATTGCAATAAATCATAAATGGGACACATAGATATTATCATTGCTTTATTATCAGTGTACTTTTGACTATTGAAACAGTGTACTATTGAAAAATCCAACTTGGAAAAAGAAGAAGACACCGATTGGTGATAAATCTGACAGCTACCATGTTAAAGTATAGGACGAAACTTTTAAAATGCTTCTAGAAAATTCAAATGAAATTCTAATTAACGGTTTGTTGTGTGATGTAGAAAAAAAACCAAAATTGCACAATAAAGCTTGCTTCAGATAGAATTGGAACAAAAACAATTGCCTGTATTTCAGTTATTTATTATTGAATTCAAGATCTTTTTTTATACAAATGTAGCGTTTTCTTCATACTTTTAAGATAAAATACGGATAAAATTATTCGTCACGGTTTCGAAGGAATTCTCGAATTTTTCCTGTAACACGGCTCATTAGGCGGCGCACACCTTCTTCGTCCATCGTTTTAGCTATCTTATTCCACCAGGTCTTCATCTGGTTGATGTCTTTGACAACCTTTCCCTTTGCCTTGACTCTCCTCTTCATGATTGCCCAGTATTTCTCAATAGGGCGGAACTGGGGGCAGTTGGGTGGGTTAAGGTTTTTCGGAACAACCTGGACCCCTTTCTCTGCATACCATTTTTGAACGACTTTGCTGTAATGACAGCTTGTCAAATCTGGCCAAAACATTACGGGATGGTCGTGGGATCGAATTAACGGCAAAATTCGTTTTTGGAGACACTCTTTTTGGTATAGTTCCGACGTCATTGTCTTATTTGTAACGAAAACTTTCGTTTTTTTGCCACTAGCTGCAAATGCCCTGCCAAATCATGAATTTTCGGGCAAATTTGTCGGCAAAACAAATTTAAATTTGGCTGGAACATCCCTCGAGCCGTTTCCAAGCAAAATTTTTGACCTGGGATTTGCCTGAAGTCAGCCTTGACATAGGTTTCATCGTCCATCAGAAGACACCCGTTGAACTTGGTCAGCACCTGGTCGTATAGCTTCCGAGCACGGATTTTGGCCACACTATTCTGTTTTATGGTCCGATTTGGCTGTTTGCTAGCTCGATACGACTTGATTCCTTCCCGGAGACGAGTTCTCCTCACGGTACTATGGGCAGCACCGAATTTTCTGGCCAAATCACGGTCCGACAGATTGGGATTCCTCTTAATCGTCTTCAAAATCTTACCACGCAGTTTCCGGTCGACAGTTCCACTCCGACGATTGGCTTGAGGCTTCCGAATCGTCGTCAATGTTTCCTTATACCGTTTGATAACGTGCCATACGGTATTACTGGGCAATTTCAGCTGTTTAGCTAGCCTAGATGGAGACCACAATGGATTTTCCAAATAACTGTTCACAATTTTTTCCCTTCTTTCGGCTTCCATGTTGCTTGTTCACAAAGAACGATCGATTTGCGGAATACCAAAAATACATACGTGAAGCTGACAAAATTCCCGACACGTAGGCGCCAAGAACTTTCAAATCCGTCCACCAGGAGCGCCACAATATGAGAAAAAGTTTGTTCCAATTCGAAATAAAGCAAGCCTTAGAGGCATTATTTTAATTTTATTTTTATTTTGCTGAAAATGTCTTTATTGAGAAGTTTTGGAATTTTCTTACATCGTACAACAAACCGCTTTTAATTAGAATTTCATTTGAATTTAAAAAGTTTCGTCCTATACTTTAACATGGGAGCTGTCATATTTATCACCACTCGGTATCTTCTTCTTTTTCAAAGTTGGATTCCTCAATCAAATTCACGCAAACGCAACCGCAACGTTTCAATTGACGAATTCAGGTTGAAAAAAGAATTATTAAAGTATAGGTCAAAATTTTAAAATGCTTTTAATAAATTCAAATGAAATTATAATTAAAAGCGGTTTGTGGTATGATGCAAGAAAAATCCAAAACTGCACAATAGGAGTTTTATTTTGATTTATTTTTTTATTTGCTGAAAATGTCTTTCTAACTACTCAATTTTGGATTTTTCTTACATCATACAACAAACAGCTTTTAATTAGAATTTCATTTGAATTTATTGGAAGCATTTTAAAATGTTCGTCTTATACTTTAACATGGGAGCTGTCAGATTTATTACCACTCGGTGTCTTCTTATTTTTTCAACCTGAATTCGTCAATTGTGGGCCAGCCTTGAGTAGTATGGAATGGGAGTGTAGTGTTCCTGTTTTATTTTCCACCGGGGTGATGCAATACTTGGAGGCTGCATCGCAGTGCATCGTTACTCAGATTGACAACTTAAACGTCAATCAGATTGACGGACGACCACTGACAAAACAAAACGAACCAACCACGGACGGGGCCTCATTCGGCTTGTTCAAGCAGCAGTCAGTCGTACGAGGAGTTCGATCAGATTGGAAGTGTAGGGTGGAAAATAGAAGATTGATTATGGTGTGATCTGCTTCAGATGGGAAGAGTGAAATAAAAAGTTTCCATTTTTCCTGAACATCGTTCTTTCTTCCTACAAAAGGGTCAATAACGTGGTGTGGCTTGCAGATTGGAGTACAATCTTCTGTGCACTGTGAGACACTGCAGTAGATTCCAGATGAACTTCCGGTCCCCTCAAGTATTGCACCGAATCACAAAGAAGGCAGCGGGCAGTAGGCAGTGCCGAAGAGGGAAGGTTGCAGCGTGAAAAAAATAAGACGAAAAGTGGGTGCGGTGGTGGTGTGCTGCGCGAAAGAAGGGGCGACTGTTCAAGAAGCAAAAGTTGTTTTCTTTCTCATTGCCCTGTGTGTAGTAATTTTTCCGTACTTATTCCCTTGGTACTCGATTTGTTTCCGCGGAGGTCCGCTGTTGCACTTTTTTTATTGTCTCGAACAAACATGTTCGCGAGGTGAAAAAATTGCATTGTTGGAAGTGAATAATGTTCCGATTTGGAAGCATTAGCAGGCAAGAAGCTGGTTGTTTCTGGTAGTGATGGTACCGATAGTGACCAGCTGTGTACGATCGATAAACGTCGGGAGGAACCAAGCAGTAGAAAAATAGTGGAAAAGTATGATAATACGAATTCAGCGTAGAACAGCAAAACGACGTCGACGAAGACAACTCAACGCAATTGATTCGGCAGAAAGTATCGGAGGAACGGTGGCGATAGGCAACAGGAAAGGTTCTGGAGGGACAGAAAGGAAGCGAGTAAGGAGTTAGATATTTACGCGAGAAGGCAGAATACCGACGACCGATTAGTAACAGAAAAATTGCTATGGATGTGGCGAAGCTGTTTTCGGATTTGGAATCCAACAATCTGGTCCTGGTGGATGAGGCTAAGAAACGGTTCAACGAGCTGTTCGCAAGCTGTAAGTAGCCTTTTGCGTTTCATACGTTTTCGCTATGGGGAGTTTCAATGGCTGAAATTAACCTCACAATTTGGAGTTTATTTTTCTTTCGGGAAGCCACAGATATGGGAGGATGAAAAGATAATGGTTCTATAAATAGTTGTGTTTCGTGACCTTGAAAATTTAAATTTAATTATAATATGTGATTCCTAGAGGGTTTGAGCTGTTTAGTGGAATACCTGTATCTAGAAATGAGAAGAAAAATTAGTAATTTCCATTTAATTCCAACTACCTTTGCTTATCTTGGCAGATACGCGTATTTCGTCTACAATGTGCAGACTGCTTCAGTGTCTCGTACTAAGTCGAGTTATTAGTACGAGACACTGAAGAAGTCCGCACATTGTAGATGAAATACGCGTATCTGTAAAGATATAGCTGAAGGTAAAGGCATTAAAATTTAATATAATAACATAACAATAAACATAGTTTGTTACAATATATCTTACATCAAAATTTTATGAGGCACAATTTATAACTAGAAATGGGAAGAAAAATTAGTATTTTCTATTAAATAGAAAATACTAATTTTTCTTCCCATTTCTAGTTATAAATTGTGCCTCATAAAAATTTTGATGTAAGACATATTGTAACAAATTTATGTTTATTGTTATGTTATTATATTTTGATGGGGTACTTTAACATTAACAAATAGTGGTAATGTATTCCATATTGTAGTGCAAGTTATTTATTTTCTGGAATACAAACCATCCTTTTGGTATAAAGAAGAATGAAAATTACTTTCGTCAAAAATTATCATTATGACAATTTATTCTAACCGCCAATTCATTAAAAGTTTTTTTGGCCATCTACCAATTGATATATTGGTAAACTGTACAGAATATTTATTTTTATTATATAGGTAAATATTTATTTTATATTTGCCAACTATTACAGTGATTCTGCATATTGTCACATATCTGCATTGATGCACTGATTTTAAAGATGTGATCCAACGGACGTCCTGCCTGAGAGCCTAGAATGCTGTGCAGTCTGGTGCGGCTCTTTGATATTGATGAGGGATTTCCTTTTGGTTGCAACACCTTTCTTATGCGTTCCCTGATATGATGAACCGTAGCTATGCTTAAACATGAATCTAGCTAGATAGGCATATGTTGATAAACAATGTGTTCAAGATTATTTACATTCGCAGGGAATCGACTGTTGGATTCACTGAGTAGAAGTTTTATTAGAACTAGAAACGTGGCGCAATTCTTATTTTGTGATGCCCCATTTCAAAGAACCATAATAAAAATACCACACATTAAAACAATGGTATACAAACAATCTTATAACGGCTTCATTCTCAAGATAGGAAATAGGCGTGATGAAGCTTTACTTTGCCACCGAAAACTGAATCTTATAGCTGATCAAGACTCAAATAATGATTGTTGGGCTGCACACGCATGTAAGACTTTGAAGCGATTAAACGACTTAGAGATAAGGATTAGACAAATAAAATTGCGGCATGAACAGAGAAGTAAACGTTAACTTTTTTATTATATTTTAACTGAATTAATTTAACTGAATAACGCAGAAGACAAGAACTGAAAAAAGCAGATAAAGTGATAGGTCAATAAAGCGAGGTAAGACGAGGTAGGCATCGATGACTCTCACAGCACATAAGAACTAGACATCTATTAACTAAATTATAAGCGACTGAAGGTGTTACAAAATGCCCCTTTTGGCCGCAACACTGACTTGCAAATCAAATAACATAAAGAGACGCAACGATCTCCCAAACTCTTTTGAAGGAAACTTCTCTCTGATAAGTTCCATCAGTAAACCATAAAAAATATACCGTTAGGACTACGGGGACTAAACTGGTAGAATTCCAATATCTCGACGACATAATGACAACTTTTTTTTTAATTCGAGAAAATTGCTCAGAAAGACTTTCGAAGCACTTAAATGACGAACTAATCTACAAACGACTGGAGAAAAACATGATATGATATGATGTATGATATGTACTACCACCCATTGTAGCACGGAAACTAAGTCCGACAGCAGTGAGCTCTCCTCGCTGTTAGACTTGATCAAGCTTTAATAACCACTGATTATCCTAATCATGCCATTGTATGAAGGGCCAAAAAGGTGTTGGGTGGATCGATAGGCAACATCACTTATACGTATCCACAGGGATATAAAGAATCTCCTTCCAACAACAAGATTGGACAATTGGTCAAAAGAGCAAGCTATCTAACATGAGGATGCCCCAATGGGCGGGTAGAAGAGCCCGCCCTCTATTCACAAACTGTTAACAATGGGGAATTGGCATTTCCACTCTCCCCATCCAGAGTGCTTCAATCGGGTGCCCTGATGGTCCCTCCCATTCCCATGAAATATTTATATAATAGTGTATGTATTTATGTAAATGAAAAATACTGTAATCACTCGGTATCTATTATTTATTATCTCCCTTTGGTGGATCCTGAAATGTAAGAAATGTTGTAAAGTGTTAAAGTGTAGAGTTCTGTGGTTTCACGCTTATGCACGTTTTTGTTTGTTTTCAGCGATAGCAGCAATTTCCCAACATCTTGATTTGAGGTATCCTAAAAAAGTTTGTTAAATTATACAAAAATAAAATATATACATTTTAATTTACTGTTGCCAATGTCACTATTTGCTGCTTGGTGTTGATTTTATAACAGCAATACGCTTTTATTTTTGCTGGCCAATTAATTATTGCTCCTGTGTAAGGGAGTTAAAGACAAATGGAAAAAACAACAAACAACAACAACAAAAAACGAAAAGGAATTTTTGAATCATCTAAGAAGTAAAATCAATAAAACAATTTCATCATATATAATGATATTATGAGTTATGATACATACACATCAGACACTATCCGAATGGCAAACAGCTCAGATTTGGAAAAAGGTCCATTTGCAAACCGGAATTGAAAAACACATTAGGTAATAAGTGCAAAAGCCTACCATAGATTCCGTCGCAGCTTCTTTTGTTCAACTAGATACTTCTAAATCATAATGATAATTGGACGTATAAGACATAATAATTAAAAGTATATATAACCTATAAGGAGAAATTATTTTTAGAAAAATATGTTAAAATATAAATCCCGAAAACACCAGTAATGATAAAAATGATAATGATGGTGATAAAGAAGATTGATAATGGCTATGAATAAACAATGTCCTTTATGATAATATATAGTCAAAGGATATTATAATATGAACTGAAAATTACATCTGTGCCGACTGCTGCATTGTTGCAATTGTAGACAAACTTCCGCATCCATTATGAACCAGAAAATTTTGACAATGTATGACTGCCATGATAAAAAAAAAATAATTTTAAATGTTAAATTATTTTATAATACCTGGTAGACCTGAAAGATATGATAATGGAAAATTATGACATGATTTACCGGTCGCACCCCCTCACTTCGCTATTGTCAGATTGACAACATTGCCCAGGCTACGCCAACCAGCGTCTCCATGTTTTAGCTGGCAGTCTTTTGTGATCATATGACTCGTGGAGGCGTGAGGTAGGAACTTGTGAGGACCAGAGGTCGGTCGCACCCTCCTTCGAAGTTGTCAACTCACCATTTGAAGCCCACGAACGACTGGAAAAAAACATACTGACAAACTAAATAACAAAAAGACAAAACGACGCCATACAAAACAGTGGACATAAACGTTACTGAGAGAAAAAGGAAGCTAACTTGGAAATGTAACACCATTTGAGGCAGAGTTAACAGCGTCTCTATGGACGACATGATCCTTGCACGGCTGGTGAAATGCTTCAAAAGCAGTTAAGTTCTATCGTTCTAACGCACAAAGAACAATACAATAGCTTCTTATTTCAGGTTCGAGAAAACTGCTTCGCAAGACTCTCATAGCACATAAATGAAACACTTCACGAACTGAACTACAAAAGACTGAAGAAATTACGAAACGCCGTATTAAACTAACAAAATAACAAAAACACAACTGAATAACACAGACGAAAGGGCTCAACATTCTCAAACGTGGCTCCTTCCGAGTCACTTGAAACAGCGTGTTTTTGGCGAGATGTTCCGTGTACGGCTGGCAAAATGATTCGAAAGGATTTATGCAACGATATCATCAGAGGCGTGGCGTAGAGGTTTCTACTCTATTCAGAATCCCGCCAGTAAATCTTCATAAAAAAAATCGGTGATAATAAAAACAGAAACCAGCAAGTGTTGTACAATAAAGCGTTCTCGCAGTATAAATTATTTTTTTACAGAATAAAATCAGCAAAATATATTATCGAGCTGAAATAAGGGATTTAAGTGTGTCAGAAGCCCCTGTTTTATTTAGACTTGTTCGCGACAAAATCTAGACAGATTAAATTTGGAATGAAATAAATTTGCTGTTACTTCAATCCAAGATGCATTTTTTTTCATATAATCGCGCATTATTAATCATCTTAAAACTAATTACAGTTACTTAATTAGGCTGCATGAAGAAACTACGAACTTTTGAGTTTTCTCCAGCCATTAGGGTCTGTGCTGACTTCTCTGCAACCGATTCAGTTGCTTTTGTCCTAGATTTTCGAATTTTTTCTATAGTTGTGGCTTGTTGTTTATATTGAGAGAGTTCTCTCTTCACGAGATCCCAATGCCGATCGATAGGTCGCAACTCCGAGCAGTTAGATGGATTCGTTTCTTTTGGTCCAGCATGAACTCCATTCGCTTTATACCATTTCAAAACATCTTTGGCGTAGTGACAAGATTCCAAATCAGGCCAGAATAGCGAGGGTGCGTCATGGATGCGTAGGAATGGTAACGATCGCTTCTGTAGGGATTCTTTACGGTATATTTCCATGCCTACTATTCCGGTAGTGACGAAGCTTTGGCTTGCTCGACCACAACTGCATATTGAAATGCTCCTCTACGCCGTTCCGCTACATAGCAGTTGAATAAGACGTTCAGGGGAGCTGCTTAAAATCTCCCAACACATAAGTTTGATTGTCCATTAACTCTGGCAGGAAAACTTCGTCAAATATTCGCGATACAACTTGCGAGTTCGGGTTTTAGCTGTCATATTCTATTTATCATTACGGTTCGGTACAATTGCGCACACAATTGCTTTTCGCACTTGCTCTTCTTTCGACGCCATCTTCGATTTAAAAGCTTGTAAAAGATCATTGCACCGAATGAATTAGCCTCACTTTTTTGACAGTTCAGGGAGCTTGTTTACAAGGTGTTAGTATTTGAACCGCTCAATCGAAAATTTAAATTTACTTTTTCCGGATTCTGTACGATTAGATTCAGGAAATGATGTCAAAATAAGCATGGTGTCTGTTTTCCTGCAATTTTATTTCAATCGTAATAAATTTAGAACACAAAATCTCAAACCGATCTTACCGAAAATATTCTAAGTCCACGTAAATAAGCTCCCTGAACTTTCAAAACTGCATTGATGACGCCACCAAAACTCGAATTACACAATGAACAGGCATACGTTCATCAGTCTGCGAAATATTTGACACGTTGAT
The DNA here is from genome assembly GCA_034211315.2 of Aedes japonicus. Taxonomy (NCBI): domain Eukaryota; kingdom Metazoa; phylum Arthropoda; class Insecta; order Diptera; family Culicidae; genus Aedes; species Aedes japonicus. Next base: position 2,560 of record JASCZW010002054.1, on the reverse strand, counting down.
GAAGTATTTCCAGAGATATACGTGTTTACCAATGTCCAGATTTTGTTGCAAACAAGCCTTATGGCTGGCCCACAATTGATACGTTGCGGATGCGTTTGCGTGAATTTGCCAGAATTCCCATAGGTTTTCTGTCAAATGTCAACGGAACGCAAACGTATCGATTGTGGGTGACCCTTTAGACTATCGCTTCACTACATGTGAAGAAAAAGTTCTATTGTAGGCAATACAAGGGTAAGTCGCTTAGAACAGTGTGCCAGCCACAATGTTTTACTTCAATTTTCAATCCATACCACATGTGTGGCACACTGAGGAACACTTGACAGTAGACCTTTCAGAAGAAAAACAGCAACCTGGCCAATATGCGTTGTTGTTGGTGACACATTTTTTCGCTCTGTTTATTTCGTCACGTCAATCTAGCGAGAGTTTTGTAGGTTGAATTCGCACTGCAAATCTTATGAAAAACTAATCCACGTATATCGTGAACACGGGAAATAATTTGTTCTTCCAAATGAGGAAAACAGGTCATGATTTCATGCATATGTTGTGTTTTTGTGTTATGAATATACACCATAAACAATATTCCTGATATCATGAACTATTTTTCCACCGCAATGAAATCATGATTTGATCGGGTTAAAACCATGAGCTGAATTCCTGATACTAAAAACATTATTCATGAATCTGTCAAATCTACTTTATCGACTCTAAATGTAAACAAAAAAATCCAACTTCGGGATTCGAACCTAGTGTGGATGTACTCACTACACTATTGTTATTATCGAATCGAACCTTGATTTATGAAGATGATTACACAACTTAAGATTAGAGGCAAAACAATTCTTCCAAAGTTCATGACTCGCATCGGTCATTTCATTCCCGAAGGCATAAATAAGAAACATGAATTCATAAAATAAGATAAGATTTAGTTTCATGATTTTTTATTCATATACACGGAAACGGATTTGTCTCCGTGAAAGTGAGCAGTACGATTCTTTGCATATTTCGTTTGACTCAAGATCGGGTTGCACTGGGAGTTGCGTTGGACTTTTGACTAACCGAATTCGACCACACGAACTGCTTTCGTTACCTTTATTGTGTCATCGATCAGCCCTAAAAATTTCACCTTCACCTCTAATAGACTGCAAAAGAATCAAATAGGAAACAACTCAGTTACATTCTTTCATCCTTACATTGACGTTTGGTGCACGGGAGAAGTACGCTATAGGCAAAGCAAACAGTTCTGTCAACCACTTGAGCAAAGACCTATCCACCATTAACCACTTTCTTAACTTGGAAGGACTGGTTTTCATTTAGAAATTTATAATTTATGTCCTCAAAATCTTAGAAATGACCCGCTTTTGTGCACTGCTGCTTATTTTCTGTATTGTTTATTTCTTGAAAACCAAAACAAATGTCTAGTTGCCAGGAACAGCAAAAATTGAAATTTAGACCATCAACACATCGGCACTTTCGGCACCTTACAGTTCCACGCAACGCTTGTAGGCACCCGCATAACGAGAAACAATTTGCTGTATAGTCGAAACTATATTTAGAATGTTAGATATATTATCACATTTTATGTTATGGTTATCGTATAGTTTAATCTCATTTTCACCATACAACCTCTACATTAACACATATTGTTAACGTTTGCCATATTGTCATTGAAAGGTTTCTCATTGTTTGCATTCGGTCTGGATTATATGCCAATGTTTATGGCATAGAGTACAGCAAATATTTTGTTCGTGAAATTGCCATTTTGTTATGGTAACCTAACTTAACTGCCTATTCAACATATTGTTATTTAGCCTTCAACCATTTGACATATTGTTAAAACTATATGAGAGATTGTTAGTTTATAGTTGTCAACTATAAGAGTAAATATCGTAACAATAACGGAAACGGTCGTCAACAATAAAGGAAATGGTTTCGAAATGGTTTGTGATTATGCGGGCACACTAAATAAAAATAGCACAGGAGAACAGTAGCTGAGCGACTCACCCCTTGAGGCAATACGAAAACGGCAGCATTTTCGAGTTTGGTTCATTTGACGAAAATGATCTGCCGACGGAACTACACTGAATATAAACATCCTCCTTTTATCGACTGAATCCTCCGTCGGTTCATATCGTAACATTGAAATCGCTTTGTCGAATGATAGATGCAGGCGAAGAACGATTTTCTAGAAACCAGATGATTATCCTTCAATGTTGACCAACTAATTATATCGCGAAGTAAATTGACCCCCGTTCAAATTCGAATGCACGCTGTATGAAAAATCGTCATCCCAAGATCGAATGCGTATTGCATTGGAAAAGCCCTATAACGAGAATCATTTGAAATGAGGATGACATACATTCCATTTAACATCATTCGGTAAGAACCTATCAATCGCTATAAGAACTGGTACCATCACGAATAAAGGATCGAAACCCGCTCAGATTCTTAAGAAGTCATGGTTAATAAATTCCAGACTCCGCCAATTTTTGGGCTCCCGTTGCAAACTTTGCTCAACGGTTGGGAAAGGAGTATAAGAAATAATTCTAAGTCCATGATTTTT
>JASCZW010002053.1:0-182761 GCA_034211315.2 Aedes japonicus | reverse complement strand
CGTAACGTAATGTAATAAATAAAAATTACTAACAACTGCAAAAGCGCAGTTTCAAGCACATCACTTTTTTCTCCATCAGCTTGTTTTTGGTCTTATTAGAACTGTCAAAATACACATTTGCCATCTTCCTTTTGCTCCACTTCACAACTCAACAGCTCACCGTGATCCACCCTACGGTGGATTGATGAGCTGCATGGTGGTTGCATGTTAGCTTTTATCTTGTTGCGTGACATCGCTGTGACATTTCAGGCAAACTCATCAAAAAGCTACTGGTGAGAAAAACAACAGCACTTAGATTCATAAGAGCAAGTTAAGAGAGACGGAGAGTGTACGCGGCCAGATAGATTTTCTTCGACGAATGTACCATTGGGTGGTGGTTAGCAAAATACCGGTTAAGTGGAGTGAAGTGAATTATGTTGCTCTCAGTAAAAATTATGTTTTATGCTATGCGTTGTTGTTATCATTGTTATTCTTGCTGTGATTTACACAGTATCCTAAAACTTTCAAGGTTAGTTATTTTTATTGATTCATTATTCAATCGGTTGTGAGAATCCATAACTATCATATTTTACAGGTGCAAATCAGTGTTTATACGAACGAAGAGTTACAAGATGTGTACTAGAAATGGAGGAATGAACACAAAATCACTACGATGAATCCTGTCTTGGTTATTGTGAATTGTGAAAATATAGACAATAAGAAAGATTAGAATACGGACAGCATGACGGCGACGTGATTCGACTACGAACCAGTGCCAACCGCTGAACTAAAGTATCTTCTTCAAGGTGATGGAATTTCAGTTACAGCACTGATTTGGTATGTTACTTGAGAGGACGCAACCGAAGTCAAATCAATGTGTAATGTCTTCATGGCAAATTATGCAAAAAAGTAGTAGTAACTATGGAAATAAACTGAGAAATTTTATATAAATTGCGATCGAACTTTCTTTTTTTTTCTTTCTTTCTTTATTAAAGTTCCTTTCAGCCTTTGGCGGGTTCAGCACTTTGGTAATTAATTACGAGGGGAGTTTTTAAGGGACTTCCCAAGAAGAGGTCACATTTTGGCCTCGTTCTATTACATTAATATCAACTTAAGCTTATAACGATCCCAGATTCAAAACATTTACATAACAAGATTATGGATTGCTAACATGTTTTAAGCTTGCTACAATGCGTACGGGGCTAATTAACATTAACAGACGATTTAAAATTATTGTTTGTCCCTGCCACCAGGTGGAAGCAGTTGTTTGCGTTTTGTTTTCCAGCCTACTTTGGTCGATTGGGCCGACGAAGTTTGACATTTGTCTTTGCACGTATGCGCAACAGCAATTCCGGGGTAAGCTGTCAGTTGTTTGTTTTGGAGTGACAGTGAGCAGCATATTTCGTATAAGGTAGCCGGAGTACCAGGATTTCCCATGGTATCGGCGGGATTTACCCCGGGAAACGGCCTCCGGTACGCGATTGGTACAGACCCAGGAAGGAGGCTGCAAAAACGGGTGATTCAGCTGAAATCGGTGTGTTTTTTGGTGCTGTCATCGATGTGGAGGAAAAAGGCGTGATTTTTTATAACATCTGGGGCGACAATGGCAGATGTGCATACTGTCGGTGACCGCGAAAACGCCGGGTCGAGCGTCGGGGTTGGCATTGGAAATAGCTCCCCGTTTAAGGCGGGGGAAAGATTTTTTCGAATCTTCCCTGGAAGCGGGTTTAAGGTTAGGCCTAGCCCCAGAGGTAAGTACCCTATTGTTGTTTTATCCCTTAGTCTCTTTTCTTTCATTTTAGGTTAAAAATAGATTCCAGATAAGATGTCCGGACTTTTCCCCTCTCCCCCCCATTTAATAATGTTCTTATTTTTAGTTTTTGTTTCCGTTTGGAGGGCAATTTGTTCCACATTTCACCATTTCGGTGCTGTTGTTGCGATGTGGGCGGTGGGCTAGAGGCGAAAGGTGAACCACGTTTTACCGGCCTTGCCCTCCCCTCACTTTGCTGCTTCCGTGTTGGTTTGGGCGATGGATAATTGGGCACGATTTGGATCAGAGGGTTTGAGGTTTTATTGGCAGAACCACGTTTCTCCGACCTAGTCCTTCACTCCTATTGCTCCCTGGTTTATGTATTGCTGTTCTGGCAATTTTGTTTATTTGATCGTGGTCGTCTATTACTCCCGACTGATGGCCCCTGGCCATTGGTAGGAGAGCGACCAACATGAGCTTCCAGAGCTACATTCTCGCCTTCGTAGAAGGGGAGCGAGCTCCACGTTGTTGGATTTTGGCTTCCTTCTGTGTTTATGCATTCCAATGGTGACCGTTCTACAAGATTTTTCGTGGCTGGTGTCCGAAATACTAGATTTTGTAGAAAAGGTCCGCCTCCTGAGGAAACATAAAAGTTGTGCTGCCCTAGACGGGTCATCGCCGAGGGCGTCTCGGATGCTGCCCGTTATCCCATGTAGGATGCGCAGCTGCTCGTGGTTTGGGCACACGCAAAGGATGTGCTCAACGGCTTTCCGAACTTTGCAGTAGTTGCATTCTGCGTGAAATGGACCACCGCCCATGTTGTGCGTAATTCTACAGTGCCCCGTTCGGAGGCGGGATATCACTCGTTGCTCTTTGAGGGACGGTAGGTCCTCGAATCTTCTTGTGGTGCCTTTGATCTTCCGCAGGAAGAGTCCGTCGGACTGGTTCCATTTGGTGTTCCAGTGGGTTCGAAAGGTGTTTTTCAGCCACAATTTAGCATCGTCCAGGGGAACGTCCTGGGTTAGAAATTCTTTGGTGTATCCTGATCCCGCGAGCTGATCAGCGGTTTCGTTGCCAATCACTCCGCAATGGCCGGGGATCCACATCAGTGTGGTGTTTGTAGGCGCCTGCTGAATAATAGCCTGGATCCAAGGATGTCTAGGTCTGTTTGCTTGCAGTGCATCAATTGCCGATGCTGAATCCGATACGATGAGAATCGGGTCGTCGGAGGGAATCGAAACAGCCTCGAATATGCCCGCTATTTCCGCTGAGCAAACCGAGCATTCGTTCGGTAACCTGTTGCTCATATTGATGCTGTTGTTTCTAGAATGAACCCCGAAGCCGACCCCATGGCATGACTTGGAGCCGTCGGTGAATCGCACTTGTTGATCTGCGTACTCTTCGTTGAGCAGGCTCAGAACCGATTTCCTTAGCATTGTCGTGTTATCTCCCACTTTGAATTTGTTTTTGATTCGGCGTTCAGTTTTTATCGGTGTGCTGTTCCATTTTCTTGGCCCGTACCAGTACAGTTTTGCGATTGGCGGCAGGTTTGAGCCGTTTATCGCCTGCAGTATTCCGTTAGAGATTTCTATCATATACGTGGTTTCGGTTCCACTAGTCTTCTCCAAAAAACTTGCCGTTCTACAGCAGATTGCCTCATCGACGACCATATCGAAAGGCATGACCCCGATTTCATTGCAAGCTGACGCTGCTGGAGTGGAAGGAAGCAAACCTGAAATATTTCTGATGTAGCTGTTATAGATTGGTGCTAACGTATTCACCAAGCTGTCTTTCGCAATGCAGGTGAGTTCCAGTCCGTAAAGCAACCTGCTGTTGATTATGGCCTTTGCCACGCGTAGACGGATGTCCCGGTTGTTACTACGATGTGGTTTCGAGATCGTCCTGATGATGTTCAACCTGGTTGCACAGCTTTTTTATTTGATCGAAATGACTTTTGAAGCTTAACTTGCAGTCGATGGTCACACCCAGAACCTTAATTGTTCGTTTATAAGGAATTTTTGCTGAGTTAATTGTGATAGACGTGCTCGGAGGTCGATGGTTGGCCTGGCAGATTGTCGTACGGACGCTTTTGGATGCAGAAATACTGAAGCCGTGGTCTTTTGCCCATTTTCCCACGGCGTTTGTTGCCGCTTGGAGGGTTCGTCTTGGTGCTCGGTGTGTGTCGCCGACTACGATTAGCAGGATATCGTCCGCGTAGACGAAGATGTAGCATCCTTTTGGTAGTACGCAGAAAATGCCGTTCATAGCGATCAGAAATAAAGTGACCGCCAAAACAGATCCCTGAGGAACTCCAGTCTCTTCCGGAAGATTCGTGATCTGCTGTTGCCCACAAGGACCTCGAAGGTTCTATCGGTGAGGAAGTTTTTCACGAAATGGAACATGTTACCGCAGATACCCCAGTCTACCAGTTTCTGAAGAACCTGTGGTGTCCATGTACGGTTGTACGCCTTCTCCAAGTCCAAAACTACAGCTTCGACGTGCTGTCCTTTTTCTTTGGCTTCCGCAAGAACTTGCCCTAAGGTGGCGAAGTATGTATTTGTTCCTCTTCCGGATCGAAAAGCAAACTGGCGATGATCCAATCGATTAGCTTCAGTAAGGGTGTCATTCAGCCTTCTATTGACCATACGCTCCATGGTCTTTGATAAGCAGGAGGTAAGCGAAATTGGCCGGTAACCCTTGGGTTCGTGGCTCGTTAGGCCTGTCTTCGGTATGGGAATAGTGAAGCTATGTTTCCACTGTTTTGGGAAGGTGTTGCTGGTCCAGGTGTGATTGAATGTGTCCAGTAGCGCGGTGCGCCCGAGTAGAGACATGTTTTTCAACATGCTGTAACCAATATCGTCTGGTCCAGCGGAGGTTCCCTTCGTGGACTGTAGCGCGACATTTAGCTCTTCAAGAGAAAAAGGGCGGTTAAAGCTTTTGGTGCCGGAGTCGGAAGGAATTGGGAACTTCGCGATGTCATCAGGGTCGGGGTTGTTGCGTCGAGCGAAAGCCAAGCTATATTCGTCGATTGATGAGAGTTCGGCGAAGTATTCGCCGAGGATGTTTGCTGTCACTGTTGGGTCGTCATATATTGTTCCGTTGTAATATAGCACCGGGTGTGAACTTTTCTTCTTACCGTTTAAGGAGTTGATTCTTCTCCACATTTCAGTGGCGGTCTGATTTGCGTTGATGGATTCCAGGAAATTTGCCCAGCTATCCTGCTTCGCTTTCCTAATCATCTGACGTACCTTGTTGTTCTGACTTCGGTAAAGATCAAGGGCGGCCTGTTTATCAGTGTGCCCGTCCGGAATACGTTTAGTTGCACGCAGAAGCTTTCTGCGCCGCTTGACCGCCATTTTAATATCATTGGACCACCAGTGCAGTGCCCTGCGGCCGGGGGTGGACTTCGACTTCGGGATTGTTTCGTTTGCTTCGATGATGATGTTGCTAATTTTTTCGATATCGGGTGCGATTTCGTTGGCGATTTTCAGATCCATGATGAGGGAGAAAGTGGTCCAGTCTGCTTCGGAGTATTTCCACTTCGGGCGACGGGTGATCGTAGGAGGAGGAGCATCATAGGTGATCAGAATTGGATAATGATCACTACCATGGAGATCATCATGTTTTTGCCAGGTCAATTTAGCTATGATGTCGAGATTCGCCACCGAGATATCGATTGCGGTTTTGTTTCTGCCACGAGTAAAAGTGCTCGAGCCATCGTTTAAAACCGACAACTCCAGCTGTTCAAAAAGGTCAGCCAAGATGTTGCCTCTCGTGTCCGCTGTTTGCAACCCCCAATTGGGGTGATGAGCGTTAAAGTCGCCGAGGACCATCGTCGGTTCCTCGAGTGGTTGCACTGCATTCAGGAACTTGTTTTTAAGTCGATTATCTTGCCGCAGGAAGGTACACACCACGACAGTCATCGGGATCGGCAGCTGAACTCGTACCGCGATAATCGGTAGGTCGGATGTTACAGGAATTTGAGCATGTGGGATGGTCGACAAAACACCAATTGCGACTGAGTGCTGCAGGGTTTGACCACGTTTTATGTACCACAGATAGCGTCCACCGAGGATGGAGCTGGTGCGAGACGAGTTGGTGCGATTTACTTCTTGGAGAACGATGATCGACGGTGTGTTTTCGCGAACCAAAATCTCCAAATCGCCGAGGTTGTTGTATAGTCCATTTATGTTCCATTGAAGGGCGAGATTCGTTTTCTTGACGGTATTGGGGCCAGTTCTTAAGCGCATCCTCTCGGTTTTAGATCGGGGTGGCTGTAGACAATTTTTTCTCGTAGTTGAAGGTACAGATTGCGAAAGCAGATGACTGTGTTCTGAGCGAGATGAGCACGTGTCTGTTATCGTGGACCCCGGCAGAGCTCCACCGGTAGAAGCAGACGGTGAGAACCCCGCTGCCGGCAGAGATGAAGGAGCCACCGAGAAAATGGGGTTTTGCGACGAAAGGCCAGCTCCAGGTGGTAGATAGCCACTCTTTTTGGCTACCCACAGATCGTACGTTTGCGAATCGGTAAGCGTGTTTAGTGGCATCGGTGGAATCGGGTTCTCTTTCCGGTTTGCAATCCGGAATGATCTCCGTGGCTGTTGATTACTGATTGAAGCCGACAACGACAGGCTAGGACCGGATATGCCAGATGTTGAAGCGATCGGTGGTGATCGGTATGTTTGACTGGGGTTGATGGTGTTCGAACGCGTCAGAGCTCCAATGCGACCAAGTGAAAGGCATTCACCCAGTAACATCAGAGATGACCCGACGGACGGAAGAGAGTTTGCATCGTCCTTTTCTCCTGACAGCGTTACTGCTCCCGTGTCGTCCATAGGGGAATGGGAGTTTCCTCCCTTATCCGTCCCTATCTTCATAGCTGTTTCGTTTATCTTCATTTCTTCATTATCCGTCGGGGAATAGGCTTTTGCCGATGCTGAATCCGATACGATGAGAATCGGGTCGTCGGAGGGAATCGAAACAGCCTCGAATATGCCCGCTATTTCCGCTGAGAAAACCGAGCATTCGTTCGGTAACCTGTTGCTCATATTGATGCTGTTGTTTCTAGAATGAACCCCGAAGCCGACCCCATGGCGTGACTTGGAGCCGTCGGTGAATCGCACTTGTTGATCTGCGTACTCTTCGTTGAGCAGGCTCAGAACCGATTTCCTTAGCATTGTCGTGTTATCTCCCGCTTTGAATTTGTTTTTGATTCGGCGTTCAGTTTTTATCGGTGTGCTGTTCCATTTTCTTGGCCCGTACCAGTACAGTTTTGCGATTGGCGGCAGGTTTGAGCCGTTTATCGCCTGCAGTATTCCGTTAGAGATTTCTATCATATACGTGGTTTCGGTTCCACTAGTCTTCTCCAAAAAACTTGCCGTTCTACAGCAGATTGCCTCATCGACGACCATATCGAAAGGCATGACCCCGATTTCATTGCAAGCTGACGCTGCTGGAGTGGAAGGAAGCAAACCTGAGATATTTCTGATGTAGCTGTTATAGATTGGTGCTAACGTATTCACCAAGCTGTCTTTCGCAATGCTGGTGAGTTCCAGTCCGTAAAGCAACCTGCTGTTGATTATGGCCTTTGCCACGCGTAGACGGATGTCCCGGTTGTTACTACGATGTGGTTTCGAGATCGTCCTGATGATGTTCAACCTGGTTGCACAGCTTTTTTTTATTTGATCGAAATGACTTTTGAAGCTTAACTTGCAGTCGATGGTCACACCCAGAACCTTAATTGTTCGTTTATAAGGAATTTTTGCTGAGTTAATTGTGATAGACGTGCTCGGAGATCGATGGTTGGCCTGGCAGATTGTCGTACGGACGCTTTTGGATGCAGAAATACTGAAGCCGTGGTCTTTTGCCCATTTTCCCACGGCGTTTGTTGCCGCTTGGAGGGTTCGTCTTGGTGCTCGGTGTGTGTCGCCGACTACGATTAGCAGGATATCGTCCGCGTAGACGAAGATGTAGCATCCTTTTGGTAGTACGCAGAAAATGCCGTTCATAGCGATCAGAAATAAAGTGACCGCCAAAACAGATCCCTGAGGAACTCCAGTCTCTTCCCGGAAGATTCGTGATCTGCTGTTGCCCACAAGGACCTCGAAGGTTCTATCGGTGAGGAAGTTTTTCACGAAATGGAACATGTTACCGCAGATACCCCAGTCTACCAGTTTCTGAAGAACCTGTGGTGTCCATGTACGGTTGTACGCCTTCTCCAAGTCCAAAACTACAGCTTCGACGTGCTGTCCTTTTTCTTTGGCTTCCGCAAGAACTTGCCCTAAGGTGGCGAAGTATGTATTTGTTCCTCTTCCGGGTCGAAAAGCAAACTGGCGATGATCCAATCGATTAGCTTCAGTAAGGGTGTCATTCAGCCTTCTATTGACCATACGCTCCATGGTCTTTGATAAGCAGGAGGTAAGCGAAATTGGCCGGTAACCCTTGGGTTCGTGGCTCGTTAGGCCTGTCTTCGGTATGGGAATAGTGAAGCTATGTTTCCACTGTTTTGGGAAGGTGTTGCTGGTCCAGGTGTGATTGAATGTGTCCAGTAGCGCGGTGCGCCCGAGTAGAGACATGTTTTTCAACATGCTGTAACCAATATCGTCTGGTCCAGCGGAGGTTCCCTTCGTGGACTGTAGCGCGACATTTAGCTCTTCAAGAGAAAAAGGGCGGTTGAAGCTTTTGGTGCCGGAGTCGGAAGGAATCGGGAACTTCGCGATGGAATCCAGGTCGGGGTTGTTGCGTCGAGCGAAAGCCAAGCTATATTCGTCGATTGATGAGAGTTCGGCGAAGTATTCGCCGAGGATGTTTGCTGTCACTGTTGGGTCGTCATATATTGTTCCGTTGTAATATAGCACCGGGTGTGAACTTTTCTTCTTACCGTTTAAGGAGTTGATTCTTCTCCACATTTCAGTGGCGGTCTGATTTGCGTTGATGGATTCCAGGAAATTTGCCCAGCTATCCTGCTTCGCTTTCCTAATCATCTGACGTACCTTGTTGTTCTGACTTCGGTAAAGATCAAGGGCGGCCTGTTTATCAGTGTGCCCGTCCGGAATACGTTTAGTTGCACGCAGAAGCTTTCTGCGCCGCTTGACCGCCATTTTAATATCATTGGACCACCAGTGCAGTGCCCTGCGGCCGGGGGTGGACTTCGACTTCGGGATTGTTTCGTTTGCTGCTTCGATGATGATGTTGCTAATTTTTTCGATATCGGGTGCGATTTCGTTGGCGATTTTCAGATCCATGATGAGGGAGAAAGTGGTCCAGTCTGCTTCGGAGTATTTCCACTTCGGGCGACGGGTGATCGTAGGAGGAGGAGCATCATAGGTGATCAGAATTGGATAATGATCACTACCATGGAGATCATCATGTTTTTGCCAGGTCAATTTAGCTATGATGTCGAGATTCGCCACCGAGATATCGATTGCGGTTTTGTTTCTGCCACGAGTAAAAGTGCTCGAGCCATCGTTTAAAACCGACAACTCCAGCTGTTCAAAAAGGTCAGCCAAGATGTTGCCTCTCGTGTCCGCTGTTTGCAACCCCCAATTGGGGTGATGAGCGTTAAAGTCGCCGAGGACCATCGTCGGTTCCTCGAGTGGTTGCACTGCATTCAGGAACTTGTTTTTTAAGTCGATTATCTTGCCGCAGGAAGGTACACACCCACGACAGTCATCGGGATCGGCAGCTGAACTCGTACCGCGATAATCGGTAGGTCGGATGTTACAGGAATTTGAGCATGTGGGATGGTCGACAAAACACCAATTGCGACTGAGTGCTGCAGGGTTTGACCACGTTTTATGTACCACAGATAGCGTCCACCGAGGATGGAGCTGGTGCGAGACGAGTTGGTGCGATTTACTTCTTGGAGAACGATGATCGACGGTGTGTTTTCGCGAACCAAAATCTCCAAATCGCCGAGGTTGTTGTATAGTCCATTTATGTTCCATTGAAGGGCGAGATTCGTTTTCTTGACGGTATTGGGGCCAGTTCTCAAGCGCATCCTCTCGGTTTTAGATCGGGGTGGCTGTAGACAATTTTTTCTCGTAGTTGAAGGTACAGATTGCGAAAGCAGATGACTGTGTTCTGAGCGAGATGAGCACGTGTCCGTTATCGTGGACCCCGGCAGAGCTCCACCGGTAGAAGCAGACGGTGAGAACCCCGCTGCCGGCAGAGATGAAGGAGCCACCGAGAAAATGGGGTTTTGCGACGAAAGGCCAGCTCCAGGTGGTAGATAGCCACTCTTTTGGCTACCCACAGATCGTACGTTTGCGAATCGGTAAGCGTGTTTAGTGGCATCGGTGGAATCGGGTTCTCTTTCCGGTTTGCAATCCGGACTGATCTCCGTGGCTGTTGATTACTGATTGAAGCCGACAACGACAGGCTAGGACCGGATATGCCAGATGTTGAAGCGATCGGTGGTGATCGGTATGTTTGACTGGGGTTGATGGTGTTCGAACGCGTCAGAGCTCCAATGCGACCAAGTGAAAGGCATTCACCCAGTAACATCAGAGATGACCCGACGGACGGAAGAGAGTTTGCATCGTCCTTTTCTCCTGACAGCGTTACTGCTCCCGTGTCGTCCATGGGGAATGGGAGTTTCCTCCTTATCCGTCCCTATCTTCATAGCTGTTTCGTTTATCTTCATTTCTTCATTATCCGTCGGGGAATAGGCTTTTACACCCTTGTCCGTCCCGATATTACTGCAGCAATCTTCATCCTTTTCATGTTCGTTGATGACCGCTTTCCCCAGGTACCGAGGGTAGTCTGCCGTTCCAGGTTGAACTGACTTCCGGTCGACAGGGCCAAGGCTACCAGGGGCTCTCGCGGGATCATTCTTCACGCTCTTCCTTGCGCTCTTCGTCTTCGGGCTGCGGAGGTAGGCCAGCAATTCCGGTGGGTCCATAGCTTCCGCACTGCTGGTGCCCCGCATACCCGAAGATCGTTTTCTTTCTTCGTCTACGACCGGAACTGGATGTCGAGGTCGATCCGAAGATTCCGGTTGGGGTATAACGTCCGGTTCAACGGTGCCCCGACTATCCAGCCGGGAAAGCAGATCACTATGGTGTGTATGTTGGTGTGATGGTGAGGCAAAAACACACGACGGTCTTGGTGTAGGAACTACATTGTTAACTTTTGAGTTGACTTGTGGACTGGTGTTTATAGCCATTTAGATCTGCAATGGAGATCGTGATCGCGAACGATTGCTGCGGTTCGTGACCTGTTTGTTGCCCTTGACGTTGCCAGATCGTTGTTTCTTCGATGAGCCCGTACTAGGAGATGACGGGCGTTGGTGTTTTGGAGTATTCGACTGATTTGCTGCCTTGTCTATCCGTTGAACCATTAGTTCAACCTTCTTAGTTGGTGTTGTTTGTTTATTTTTAGGGTTGGCTACTATGGTGTCATTCATACTGGAGTCGGAGTTTGAGGAAAAACTCAGAATCTCCGAGGACAGCCCGAGCTGAGTTTCCTCTCTTGGATGCTCTTCTTCCAAGTTGGATGCAGGATCAAGTTTGTTATTAATGGTCGGGCTATATAATTCATTACTTTGCTCCGTTGGATGAGGAGTTAACGCTATCGAGTACGGAAGTTCGGCAGGCGTTCGCTCTTTCGTTGGAGTACTGGGTGGGCTAGTAACAGTAGATGGTCCTTCGGCATTTACAGTGGCTGCAGCGTAATTGTGCTTCGATGCTTGGGTAGTCGTAGAGGCATTCTTTAATTGGTTAAGGAGAGTACCAGAAAGTTTTAGTAATTTGGATTGTCGTTCAATTTCCTGATCTTTTTCCATTACAGCTTTCTCCAGGTTGTCCATACGCGACATCATGCTGTTGAACATAGCCTGCATTTGGATGAGGATGTCAACCTGATTAGGCTGAACGGGCTGGACAGGTTGGATTTGATCAAGCTGACGAGTTTGCAGTGATGCTATCTGGCGATCTTTTTCCTCGATAACCTTCATTAGATAGTCTACCTTATTGGTTAATTCCGAAATTGCCTGAGTAATACCTGGATCTGAAGTAGTTCCTTGTGCTGGTGTCTGGGAAGCGTTCGGGTTTCCAGTTGTAACTTGTGCGTAGGAGATTGGTCGGTTATGGGCCTCGAAAAAGCGACGTGCTTCGGGGTATGTAACTCCCTGGTCTACCTTCAATCTTTGGATAGCGGTTTCCATTTTGTAAGCCGGACAAGACCGGGAAGCAAGGCTGTGATCTGCCGAGTTGCAGCGTTTGCAGTATACCGGTTCGTTACATTTAGGACCTCCTTCAGGACACGGGTGACCACTCGAGCAGGTACCACAGGTGGGTGTTGACTGTCTGCAACGTGCCTTTGAATGACCGAAAGCCCAGCAGTTGAAACACTGCATGGGCGACGGATAATACTTTCTTGTTCTACAACGTATGTACCCAAAGTCAACGAACTCCGGGCACGTCGTTCCTTTGATGTTTAGGATGATCGTTGGGGTGTTGATTTTCGTTGTTCCTTCACCACGTCTTTGGATCCTTCTGAAATCGACTACCTCGAAATTGTACTGATCGTCCAGCATCTCTTTGATTTCGGCATCGGGTGCCTCCGTAATTCGACCGCAGCTCACGACGCATCTTGTAATATTATGAACCGGGTGGTCAACAATCTCGATCGGTGTACCATCAGTTAACACTTTCATTGCCATTAATTTCTTGACTTGATCGGCTCGTCTGACCTTCAGTGCATAAGTTTTTTCGCCTTCTTCAGGGAAACCTCCTTCGATTTTTCCAGCGCATTTTTCGATGGACTTACGGATCAAGTATGGTGCTTTTGGTAGTGGCTTCTTGTCGACACCTTGGATTCGTAGTATGGTAAGTGTACCATAACGTCCTTCGGGATCCATAAAGGTAGGTACGGTTCTTCCTGTGTGGCTACCATCAATTATTCTGGGGCTGAAATTTGTTCCTCCCCCATCATTGATGCCGTCCCACACCCCCGGTGTGGGACCGGAATCATTCTCCATTGTGACTGCTCCCAGCCACACGTATTTTTTTTTTTCACCACTCACTAGAAGTGTCTCCTCTCTTCGACTAGAGACAGATGGAGAGTCCTCACCCCCCTTTCACACACCACACACTCTCGTCAGTCGAGATGTTTTTCGTTCTCTATTGAGCTCACACGAATGGGCGCAAAAAGGATTGTGCGCACGTAGTACTACACGCTAGTCCTTTGTCTTTACGGGCGGTGAACCCAGTCACTCGGCCGTTCACCCCCTCAGAACACTACTTGACTGTTTTTCGACAGCGAGAGGTATCGTCTCCCGCACTGAATCACTGTTTCTACACCCCCTTCCCTAAGGGATGCCGGGCCCTTCTGACCACGGCTGTGCACGCACTATTTTTCGGTACGATTCACAGTCACTATGCGTTCAAGTTCACGTTCTTCGGAAACCAACGTTCGTTCTCGACCCCTTGGCTCAGACCTGCTGGTATTTCCAAGTGGGATTTGAATTTGTGTAACGTTCGTTCCTGCGAGAATTTCTCGTCACACTGCAAAACAAATCACGACCGTGAAATTCACGGTACCCCACGTACAATTCGTTACACACACGTAACACAAACGGTTAAAATACGGTTAACGGTTTAAAAGCGCGTGTAAAGAGCAAATGCTGATAGCTGCCTAGAGCTTAAACGATCTACGTCTGCTCTCTATCAAGACTAGCTATCTTCTGCGGCGGGCTTGTCCGGTGTGCACAGAGAAGCAGTCCTGGCACGAAATTTGATAAACCCGTAAATTTGGTAAATTTCGTCCAGTGGAACCTTGTCCTTCAAATTGCATAGAACGTCAGCATAAAAATCATAACAATAAGTATACAAAGCTTGTTTAAGATAAATCTCGATCATTTAACTTAAACACAAACTCCTATATTGTAAAATTTAATAGGTCGTCCTGAAAAGGACGAAGGCTAGAAATAAATTTATATTTCTCGTTTATTTGGCCAGCATCATGTGCTGTATTCAATCCGGATAGTAGTTTATTAAACTCCTCGTCGCTGTGAATGGCTGGCTGTAAGATACTTGGGATGATTCTAGTAATCTAGTTGTCACAAATACCGTATTCCGCTTGGTGGTGCCCAGCTCCGGAAGTCCACGTGGATTATCGATTTTTACGACCCATTGCCACAGCAATAGGTCAAGCGGGGAAACTTGCAAAACTGTGCAACGCTTCCTTCTGGTTTGTAGATGAGCAATGCAGGCGATAATTTGCGAGCCAGACGCACAATCGCGAGAAAACGAGAAAGCTAAAAACACAACCTTATGTTCTGCTCAATCGAACTTGAATATCCCAATGAAATCATTTTGGTACAAATCGTGTGCTTTATACTGGTGTTGATTGCATTGCCCACAACAAAGAGAGGCACGAGAATGCAAAACGAAGTAAATTTCATTAAAGGGGACGGTCTTCAGTTATAAAACCAGGCACCGGCAACAAAGCAAAATAATTTTGTAGCTGAGGGGTGTGGCTATCGCTGTAGTAACCATCTAATGAAACTAGAAATAAGAAGAAAAATTAGTATCTTCCATTTAATTCCAACTACCTTTGCTTATCTTCGACAGATACGCGTATTTCGTCTACAATGTGCAGACTTCTTCAGTGTCTCGTACTAATAACTCGACTTGTTCATATGCAGATTTGTATGGGAGCAAAAGTGGGTAATTTTTTATTAAAAAATTTAACTACTTTACCCTATCTATCACTTAATTGAATCCGAAAAAACAAACAAAATTTAACTACTTATACTAATAGCACTTAATTTTCATCCGTTTTTTTCTGACCAAATGATGTATAAATAAAGTCATTCTGTTCAGTCAAACGAGAGTTATTAGTGTTCAAAAACCTTTCACTTTTGCGTAACGCTCTCATTTTTAAAAATTTTGAAATGACACCCGGTATAGAAAAGAGAAACGTAGTGCTACGTTAAAAATATGAACAAGTTAACGCTCTCCACTACTACATCCAAAAATAAATTTCTCGCATGAAGTAGATCATTGGACAGCACTTCACGTGTGTTGGGTAGCATGCATATAACCAAGACAAAATGAAAGGGTTTGTTTGTTATTATTTCATGAGAATATTGACAACAAGACTCACCATGATGTTGGGCATAGAATGCTCTATGAATTGAACACGCAAACTAGTCTCCAAAACGTTTTTGTAGCTTTTAATTATATTCAAGACCTAATTTTACATTTACAATACACAAGAAATCGTGTGCTTATTACCAAAAAAAAAACTAGCCGAACGTCAGGGTGTGAGGTGGCACTACTTAATGAGAGTGGTACTACCTTTAGAAAACTTTGAAACACACATGGAAAAGATACCTAATCAAAATTGCAGAAAGTAGCAATATCTTTATGATTCTTAAAAAATCGCCTTCACAAATTCCTCCGCGATGCTAGAAATATGAACTTAGTTAAAAACCATGTGCAAGGACTTGGTCATCTGGACAATATTAATACAAAGCAGCAAGATCATATTTAACCAGGTTCTCAAAAGCTTAAACAAAAAGATGACATGGATTCTAGCACTGCGTTGTGGGGAAGTTTGCAACTTCTCTCATTAACACCCGAAAGGACTTGGTTACTTGGATAACATTATCTTAGAACATAATTCTCTATTCGTCATTGTCTCGAGATATTGCATTAACAGAAACCTTAAAAAATCACTGGTACCACGTAGTGAGTGAATTTTACTCATCACCATTTTACTAATCTGAACTTTACCAACCACCAAGCGTAACGGCTTGGACACTTGAACAATAGTGCTGAAGGTAACAATGTCCTTAGAGTTGAGATATCCTAGGTTGAAACAAACAAGCTCAAATCCCAAAGTGCTATACCACCCATTTGGAGTAACATGAAATTCAGCGCCTCTAGCGGTACAGTTCCAATGACAAACATATTGGTTTTACCCAGTACAACAACTTTGCCGAAAACATTAGATGTTTATGAATTGTAAAACAGCACAGATAATTAACTCTCTCCAATTAGTCAAAATTCCATATACTGCGGGTCTCATTCTTTGCGGTTTGCTCGCAAACAACGCGTACAGCTGATAACGAATCTGTAAACAACTGTAACCGACTATACTCTAAACAGAGTATTGGGAAAACTATCGGATTTATTATCAATGTCATTTACAATTAAAAGAGAGAGCTCCTATCGCTGAATAATATTGGTATATCCCATAAACAGTCCCAGTCTAATCGTAATCAAAAAGGAATATGCTATCTCTGTAAAATAAAAAATAAGTGCTTGCATATTGTACAATTTTAAGTAATGCATAAGTTGCTTATAAAGTCCAATTCAGAACATTAAGCATTTGAGAGGGATCCTTCAGTTACTCACTCTTAAACACGGTCTAGAATACCGGTCCAGCTGTCCTCCGATGGTTGAATACCGAGCCTAGACATAGTTTGAAGCATCAGCGTGGTCTAATTCGTCACGAGCATGTGTCGTCTTTAGTCCATTTCCGTTCAAAAATTCTGCACCGAACAAACATCGTTTTCAACATTTCTTGAAACTAAAAGTATCACTCAGACAAATTGAAACTAAACATGCAAAAAGAATAATTATTAAACTTGTCAAATACTCTTCTAAATTGTTCTCAAATTGATGCTGGAGCCTCGTAAATGCGTTTAAATTACCGTCATCAACATCGTTCTGCTTACAAACGCGCGCCAAATGGGGATGCTATTCGATTCGATCAAGTGTGCTGTGCGCGATATGCACGGGTCGAAATCGTTAGCAGAGTGGGGTGAAATGGGTGGTTTTTTAAGATGCCAATTGAAGACCTAACATCGTGTGCTAATAATGCAATTGCACAAAAACTAAAAGAGATAGATGTTTGGTGTTAAAGAACGAATCATAGAACATGATAAGAGGCTCAGTTCTGTCTAAAAAAATGATCAAGTTTATCATGCATTTATTGGAAAAAATCTGCAAAAATATCCGAAAAATCACCAACTCCAATCTTTGTTACTCTTAAAATGTTGCTTGTCTCGATCAACGGCACAACTTTGTGATAACAATTTGAAGCAAATACTCTTAGCTTTCGAATGAACGTAAATTATTTACTCTCAAAAGCATAATCTTTGCGTTATTGCAATTAAAGAACAAACATACCACCGGAATAAAAAAGTTTTATAACTCTGTAATAATTGAGATTTGACCATATGCGTAGAATGATTTTTTTCATTCTTTGTTTTGATTTGCTGTGTTATTTTGACAGCATATTTGTGAGTGTGTTCGTGTGAGTTCATTATTAGGGGCGCATTATTAAGCTTGGGACCGAGCTTGGGACCGATGTTCTAGTACTGACTGAGCCAAGAAAAAAATCG
Source organism: Aedes japonicus (assembly GCA_034211315.2). NCBI lineage: Eukaryota > Metazoa > Arthropoda > Insecta > Diptera > Culicidae > Aedes > Aedes japonicus. The sequence goes on along the minus strand of JASCZW010002053.1, from coordinate 165,674 downwards.
TTTTTGTATGGGACCTTCCGGTCTTAGAGTTAGTCTATGCTAGAGCTGTGTTGTTAAATTCACCAATTGCCTTTGGTGACTGAATTTGATGAGTTGCGCTGTCAGTTTTTGTATCATATCTTGCAACCGTGACACATGATTCATGAGTTTGATACACAGTTTTTGTTGCACATATATTTGAGGGTGTGCGTGTACTGAACTAAATTTATTTTTTTCATACACACTCACACATGATATTGGGAACTAAAGACAAAATCAACATAAACTAAATTTGAAATCAACTTGGAGTAAATATCTCGTTAGGCCTTGCTCCAATCATATTTGAGTTTACCTTAGTTTTTTTCTGAATTCTATACAGTACATTTAGATTTTGAAACATATTGAAATGTATTTTCATGAGCTGATATAGTTTCGTTTGGATTAAAAATTATTTTGCAAACTGTAGAACGAAGGAAAAATCTTGGAATAAATGGAATGTGTCCCACTATACATAACCTCTTAATTAAATTGGGTGAATTCTTATAAAAATCTTCAGCCCTTGCTACATGTATAAAATATATACGGTTACCTATGATAAATAATTTTATGATACATGATCATTTATATAAAATAATTCATACCAATAATTTTGTTTGAATTTGTTCAATTAATTTGTTAAATTTTGTTTATTTATTCTGTATATATTAAATTATATTTTATATATTATATAAAATCACAAGTTTATTAGTTTCTCGGCCAATTGTAAATCCGAGCAAATTTTGAATTAGTGGTAGTATTGTATGAAGTCTAGAATTACGTTTCTCAGTAGCAATGAAATGAAGTGAAATTTTAACGCTGAAAAACCGCGAAAATTGGGTTAAAGGATTAAAAGTATAAAGTTACGGTCGTTCGGAGTCGATTGGTGATATTTTTCAGTCCGGTCGCAACGTAGTAGCAGTGGAAAAAGTGACTGCTAACCTTTCCCCAACTATCCAACATCCCAGTGATTTCTCGTGTAAGTGCAGAGGATTTCTCGGCTTCCTCCAAAGCGAGTATCATGTCAACACATTCCTTCCCATTCCCTACTTGACCAGCATTCGAGCACGGCCAGCGCCGGTATTGCTTTATAATGGGTCACCAGTTTTTACACATTGAAGATGTATGTTAGTCCCAAACATCATCTGTTGGTTCTTTGTGTAAATACAGCTGATCTGGCAATAACGGAGTTGCATGCGTGGGCGGTCAATCATACTCATGCTCATGCAAATAGTAAATGCGAGCAAATGTTTTTTTTTGGGAACGATAACTATGGAGCTAATCCAAGAGTTACATTTTTGTTTAATGTAAACCAAGCAAACAGAATTGGCAATTGTTTTACCTAGATTTATTTGATTGGCTACAAATTTTGAGCCTAAGAAATGCCCACAGGCAAAGTTAAAAGAAATATAGTTTTTTTTTTGTTCATTTATAGATGTATACTGCCGCTATTCGCATAACTGTCCCATGTTCTATGGGATACCCTATATACATGGGACAGTTATGCGAATAACGGCAGTATAGATGATCAACATTATAGGCCGATCCGAAAATTCGTTAAAAATTTATATAAAATTTGCGAAACGAGCGAATGAGCTGTGAGTTCACTTTGGAATGTTTAATGCCATTCCAGTAGAAATATTAATAACAAGGTGGCGAATTTGGGCCTGCCTTGACCTAGACCGCATGGAGATGTGTGACATTAGTGTATACGTTTGCTTCGAAACACTGCGTAACAAAAGCCCTACGCTCAATTTCAAAACGATTTCTATTCAATTTTTAAAACCTGCCTAGCTCTATCGGACCTATCCACACTTTCTCTTCTCATCTTTGGTTCTAGCAGAAATTGCTGGCCACTCTTAGGGTTGCATGTTTAAAAGAAGGATATTTCCAATTTTCAAACATTATAATTGATTACGTGCTTCATGCAACAACACAAAACATGATAAGTTAAAAGAAATATTAAGGTTTCTCAGTTTATTTCCATAGTAACTACTACTTTTTTGCATAATTTGTCATGAAGACATTACACATTGATTTGACTTCGATTGCGTCCTCTCAAGTAACATACCAAATCAGTGCTGCAACTGAAATTCCATCACCTTGAAGAAGAATACTTTAATTCAGCGGTTGGTACTGGTTCGTAGTCGGATCACGTCGCCGTCATGCTGCACAATAACCATGACAGGTTTCATCGTAGTGATTTTGTGTTCATTCCTCCATTTCTAGTACACATCTTGTAACTCTTCGTTCTTATAAACACTGATATGAACCTGTAAAATATGATAGTTATGATTCTCACAGCTGATTGAATAATGAATCAACAAAACCAACTAACCTTGATAGTTTTAAGTATAATCATTGGATCACAGCAAGAATAACAACGATAACAACAACGCATAGCATAAAACATCATTTTTACTGTGGGCAGCACAATTCACTCCACTCCACTTCACGTGTATTTTGCTAACCACCACCCAATGGTACATTTGTCGAAGAAAATCCATCTGGCCGCATACACTATCCGTCTCTCTTAACTTACTCTTAGATTTTCTACAAAAATGGCTAACATCAACTATTTTGAGTAATATAATAAATAAAAACGTAACGTAATGTAATAAATAAAAATTACTAACAACTGCAAAAGCGCAGTTTCAAGCACATCACTTTTTTCTCCATCAGCTTGTTTTTGGTCTTATTAGAACTGTCAAAATACACATTTGCCATCTTCCTTTTGCTCCACTTCACAACTCAACAGCTCACCGTGATCCACCCTACGGTGGATTGATGAGCTGCATGGTGGTTGCATGTTAGCTTTTATCTTGTTGCGTGACATCGCTGTGACATTTCCAGGCAAACTCATCAAAAAGCTACTGGTGAGAAAAACAACAGCACTTAGATTCATAAGAGCAAGTTAAGAGAGACGGAGAGTGTACGCGGCCAGATAGATTTTCTTCGACGAATGTACCATTGGGTGGTGGTTAGCAAAATACCGGTTAAGTGGAGTGAAGTGAATTATGTTGCTCTCAGTAAAAATTATGTTTTATGCTATGCGTTGTTGTTATCATTGTTATTCTTGCTGTGATTTACACATTATCCTAAAACTTTCAAGGTTAGTTATTTTTATTGATTCATTATTCAATCGGTTGTGAGAATCATAACTATCATATTTTACAGGTGCAAATCAGTGTTTATACGAACGAAGAGTTACAAGATGTGTACTAGAAATGGAGGAATGAACACAAAATCACTACGATGAATCCTGTCTTGGTTATTGTGAATTGTGAAAATATAGACAATAAGAAAGATTAGAATACGGACAGCATGACGGCGACGTGATTCGACTACGAACCAGTGCCAACCGCTGAACTAAAGTATCTTCTTCAAGGTGATGGAATTTCAGTTACAGCACTGATTTGGTATGTTACTTGAGAGGACGCAACCGAAGTCAAATCAATGTGTAATGTCTTCATGGCAAATTATGCAAAAAAGTAGTAGTAACTATGGAAATAAACTGAGAAATTTTATATAAATTGCGATCGAACTTTCTTTTTTTTTTTCTTTCTTTCTTTATTAAAGTTCCTTTCAGCCTTTGGCGGGTTCGGCACTTTGGTAATTAATTACGAGGGGAGTTCTTAAGGGACTTCCCCAAGAAGAGGTCACATTTTGGCCTCGTTCTATTACATTAATATCAACTTAAGCTTATAACGATCCCAGATTCAAAACATTTACATAACAAGATTATGGATTGCTAACATGTTTTAAGCTTGCTACAATGCGTACGGGGCTAATTAACATTAACAGACGATTTAAAATTATTGTTTGTCCCTGCCACCAGGTGGAAGCAGTTGTTTGCGTTTTGTTTTCCAGCCTACTTTGGTCGATTGGGCCGACGAAGTTTGACATTTGTCTTTGCACGTATGCGCAACAGCAATTCCGGGGTAAGCTGTCAGTTGTTTGTTTTGGAGTGACAGTGAGCAGCATATTTCGTATAAGGTGGCCGGAGTACCAGGATTTCCCATGGTATCGGCGGGATTTACCCCGGGAAACGGCCTCCGGTACGCGATTGGTACAGACCCAGGAAGGAGGCTGCAAAAACGGGTGATTCAGCTGAAATCGGTGTGTTTTTTGGTGCTGTCATCGATGTGGAGGAAAAAGGCGTGATTTTTTATAACATCTGGGGCGACAATGGCAGATGTGCATGCTGTCGGTGACCGCGAAAACGCCGGGTCGAGCGTCGGGGTTGGCATTGGAAATAGCTCCCCGTTTAAGGCGGGGGAAAGATTTTTTCGAATCTTCCCTGGAAGCGGGTTTAAGGTTAGGCCTAGCCCCAGAGGTAAGTACCCTATTGTTGTTTTATCCCTTAGTCTCTTTTCTTTCATTTTAGGTTAAAAATAGATTCCAGATAAGATGTCCGGACTTTTCCCCTCTCCCCCCCCATTTAATAATGTTCTTATTTTTAGTTTTTGTTTCCGTTTGGAGGGCAATTTGTTCCACATTTCACCATTTCGGTGCTGTTGTTGCGATGTGGGCGGTGGGCTAGAGGCGAAAGGTGAACCACGTTTTACCGGCCTTGCCCTCCCCTCACTTTGCTGCTTCCGTGTTGGTTTGGGCGATGGATAATTGGGCACGATTTGGATCAGAGGGTTTGAGGTTTTATTGGCAGAACCACGTTTCTCCGACCTAGTCCTTCACTCCTATTGCTCCCTGGTTTATGTATTGCTGTTCTGGCAATTTTGTTTATTTGATCGTGGTCGTCTATTACTCCCGACTGATGGCCCCTGGCCATTGGTAGGAGAGCGACCAACATGAGCTTCCAGAGCTACATTCTCGCCTTCGTAGAAGGGGAGCGAGCTCCACGTTGTTGGATTTTGGCTTCCTTCTGTGTTTATGCATTCCAATGGTGACCGTTCTACAAGATTTTTCGTGGCTGGTGTCCGAAATACTAGATTTTGTAGAAAAGGTCCGCCTCCTTGAGGAAACATAAAAGTTGTGCTGCCCTAGACGGGTCATCGCCGAGGGCGTCTCGGATGCTGCCCGTTATCCCATGTAGGATGCGCAGCTGCTCGTAGTTTGGGCACACGCAAAGGATGTGCTCAACGGCTTTCCGAACTTTGCAGTAGTTGCATTCTGCGTGAAATGGACCACCGCCCATGTTGTGCGTAATTCTACAGTGCCCCGTTCGGAGGCGGGATATCACTCGTTGCTCTTTGAGGGACGGTAGGTCCTCGAATCTTCTTGTGGTGCCTTTGATCTTCCGCAGGAAGAGTCCGTCGGACTGGTTCCATTTGGTGTTCTAGTGGGTTCGAAAGGTGTTTTTCAGCCACAATTTAGCATCGTCCAGGGGAACGTCCTGGGTTAGAAATTCTTTGGTGTGTCCTGATCCCGCGAGCTGATCAGCGGTTTCGTTGCCAATCACTCCGCAATGGCCGGGGATCCACATCAGTGTGGTGTTTGTAGGCACCTGCTGAATAATAGCCTGGATCCAGGAATGTCTAAGTTTGTTTGCTTGCAGTGCATCAATTGCCGATGCTGAATCCGATACGATGAGAATCGGGTCGTCGGAGGGAATCGAAACAGCCTCGAATATGCCCGCTATTTCCGCTGAGAAAACCGAGCATTCGTTCGGTAACCTGTTGCTCATATTGATGCTGTTGTTTCTAGAATGAACCCCGAAGCCGACCCCATGGCATGACTTGGAGCCGTCGGTGAATCGCACTTGTTGATCTGCGTACTCTTCGTTGAGCAGGCTCAGAACCGATTTCCTTAGCATTGTCGTGTTATCTCCCACTTTGAATTTGTTTTTGATTCGGCGTTCAGTTTTTATCGGTGTGCTGTTCCATTTTCTTGGCCCGTACCAGTACAGTTTTGCGATTGGCGGCAGGTTTGAGCCGTTTATCGCCTGCAGTATTCCGTTAGAGATTTCTATCATATACGTGGTTTCGGTTCCACTAGTCTTCTCCAAAAACTTGCCGTTCTACAGCAGATTGCCTCATCGACGACCATATCGAAAGGCATGACCCCGATTTCATTGCAAGCTGACGCTGCTGGAGTGGAAGGAAGCAAACCTGAAATATTTCTGATGTAGCTGTTATAGATTGGTGCTAACGTATTCACCAAGCTGTCTTTCGCAATGCAGGTGAGTTCCAGTCCGTAAAGCAACCTGCTGTTGATTATGGCCTTTGCCACGCGTAGACGGATGTCCCGGTTGTTACTACGATGTGGTTTCGAGATCGTCCTGATGATGTTCAACCTGGTTGCACAGCTTTTTTTTATTTGATCGAAATGACTTTTGAAGCTTAACTTGCAGTCGATGGTCACACCCAGAACCTTAATTGTTCGTTTATAAGGAATTTTTGCTGAGTTAATTGTGATAGACGTGCTCGGAGGTCGATGGTTGGCCTGGCAGATTGTCGTACGGACGCTTTTGGATGCAGAAATACTGAAGCCGTGGTCTTTTGCCCATTTTCCCACGGCGTTTGTTGCCGCTTGGAGGGTTCGTCTTGGTGCTCGGTGTGTGTCGCCGACTACGATTAGCAGGATATCGTCCGCGTAGACGAAGATGTAGCATCCTTTTGGTAGTACGCAGAAAATGCCGTTCATAGCGATCAGAAATAAAGTGACCGCCAAAACAGATCCCTGAGGAACTCCAGTCTCTTCCGGAAGATTCGTGATCTGCTGTTGCCCACAAGGACCTCGAAGGTTCTATCGGTGAGGAAGTTTTTCACGAAATGGAGCATGTTTCCGCAGATACCCCAGTCTACCAGTTTCTGAAGAACGTGTGGTGTCCATGTACGGTTGTACGCCTTCTCCAAGTCCAAAACTACAGCTTCGACGTGCTGTCCTTTTTCTTTGGCTTCCGCAAGAACTTGCCCTAAGGTGGCGAAGTATGTATTTGTTCCTCTTCCGGGTCGAAAAGCAAACTGGCGATGATCCAATCGATTAGCTTCAGTAAGGGTGTCATTCAGCCTTCTATTGACTATACGCTCCATGGTCTTTGATAAGCAGGAGGTAAGTGAAATTGGCCGGTAACCCTTGGGTTCGTGGCTCGTTTGGCCTGTCTTCGGTATGGGAATAGTGAAGCTATGTTTCCACTGTTTTGGGAAGGTGTTGCTGGTCCAGGTGTGATTGAATGTGTCCAGTAGCGCGGTGCGCCCGAGTAGCGACATGTTTTTCAACATGCTGTAACCAATATCGTCTGGTCCAGCGGAGGTTCCCTTCGTGGACTGTAGCGCGACATTTAGCTCTTCAAGAGAAAAAAGGGCGGTTGAAGCTTTTGGTGCCGGAGTCGGAAGGAATCGGGAACTTCGCGATGGAATCCAGGTCGGGGTTGTTGCGTCGAGCGAAAGCCAAGCTATATTCGTCGATTGATGAGAGTTCGGCGAAGTATTCGCCGAGGATGTTTGCTGTCACTGTTGGGTCGTCATATATTGTTCCGTTGTAATATAGCACCGGGTGTGAACTTTTCTTCTTACCGTTTAAGGAGTTGATTCTTCTCCACATTTCAGTGGCGGTCTGATTTGCATTGATGGATTCCAGGAAATTTGCCCAGCTATCCTGCTTCGCCTTCCTAATCATCTGGCGTACCTTGTTGTTCTGACTTCGGTAAAGATCAAGGGCGGCCTGTTTATCAGTGTGCCCGTCCGGAATACGTTTAGTTGCACGCATGATCTTTCTTCGACGAATGTACCATTGGGTGGTGGTTAGCAAAATACCGGTTAAGTGGAGTGAAGTGAATTATGTTGCTCTCAGTAAAAATTATGTTTTATGCTATGCGTTGTTGTTATCATTGTTATTCTTGCTGTGATTTACACATTATCCTAAAACTTTCAAGGTTAGTTGTTTTTATTGATTCATTATTCAATCGGTTGTGAGAATCATAACTATCATATTTTACAGGTGCATATCAGTGTTTATACGAACGAAAAGTTACAAGATGTGTACTAGAAATGGAGGAATGAACACAAAATCACTACGATGAATCCTGTCATGGTTATTGTGAATTGTGAAAATATAGACCATAAGAAAGATTAGAATACGGACAGCATGACGGCGACGTGATTCGACTACGAACCAGTGCCAACCGCTGAACTAAAGTATCTTCTTCAAGGTGATGGAATTTCAGTTACAGCACTGATTTCGTATGTTACTTGAGAGGACGCAACCGAAGTCAAATCAATGTGTAATGTCTTCATGGCAAATTATGCAAAAAAAGTAGTAGTAACTATGGAAATAAACTGAGAAATTTTATATAAATTGTGATCGAACTTTCGGATCGGCCTTTAATGTTGATCATCTATACATATATAAATGTACAAAAAAAAACTATAGAAATAGTTTTACCACTGACAGACGTTTAAGCAAGAACAAAATTATTCGATAACTTTGTGTAAATTTTCAAATCGCTAGCAAGCACTTGCGTTAGCAATTCTTGCTTCACTAACGCAACGTAGTTCACTTAGTCGAGGTGTCCACTGATGTGGTGAAGTTGTGGCATCTGCTAGCATGTCAAAATATCACTTCGTCGTTCGCCATATGCCACCCGATATTGACATGATGTTTTGACGTGCAATTAGATGCCACATAGCGGCTAAAAAACTGACAGATTTGCTTTTTGCTAGTTGCTTATTGTTATTTGGCGATTCCTTTTAAATTGACTGTTGCGAAATTTTACACACGCTGAGATGCAAGCTTGAATGGCTGTGGTTTTACTTTTCCTGTGGACATTTCATATGGAAATAAACTGAGAAATTTTATATAAATTGTGATCGAACTTTCGGATCGGCCTTAAATGTTGATCATCTATACATCTATAAATGTACAAAAAAAAAAACTATAGAAATAGTTTTTACTTTTCCTGTGAACATTTCTTAGGCTCAAAATGTGTAGCCAATCAAATAAATCTAGTTAAAACAACTGCCAATTCTGTTTCGAGTATTTTATCGCTAGATCGCTGTTCGAGTATTTTATATGTATTAACCCAACTTAATTAAGAGGTTATGTATAGTGGGACACATTTCATTTATTCCAAGATTTTTCCTTCGTTCTACAGTTTGAAAAATAATTTTTAATCCAAACGAAACTATATCAGCTCATGAAAATACATTTTAATATGTTTCAAAATCTGTATGTACTGTATAGAATTCAGAAAAAAAAAACTAAGATAAACTCAAATATGATTGGAGCAAAGTCTACTCTGAGAAAATTTTTCTCGTTATACCGACAATTAAATCATGGTCAAGATGACTATTGCATATAATGGTTACAATAACCATGAAAATGGACGAATTCACCACGTTCAAGGCATTCTTGACTATGATCATGATAACAAGGACTATTCCGATATTATGGTAAATGTTTAATCAACTATTTTTAATTGGCGTTTTGACCATGATCATAGTCAGTTCAAAATCACTATACTGCAAAGGTCATCCTAACCCCCAATAATGGTAAAATTGACTACCAAATTTGTCTCTGTGTACCGAGATATTTACTTCAATTTGATTTCAAATTTAGTTTATTTTGATTTTGTCTTTAGTTCCCACTATCATGTGTGAGTGTGTACGAAAACAATAAATTTATTTCAGTACACGCACACCCTCAAATATATGTGCAACAAAAACTGTGTATCAAACTCATGAATCATGTGTCACGCGGGCACGATATGACACAAAAACTGACAGCGCAACTCATCAAATTCAGTCACCAAAGGCAATTGGTGAATATAACAACACAGCTTAGTCTGGCGGATACAACGACGGGAGCCAATTTGAACTGTCACTTGGCGGAGCCAATCGAGAATATCTCGAGTAATTCATGTTCATGGCCTAAAAGCCATTTGTATACAATGACTTTAAATATCGATTTCTCTTGAATCTTAAATCACTCTCGTGAAATGAAAGCAGCATTTGGTAGAAGAATGTTAGTTCTACCATATGGAGTAGTAGGATATAGTGAGATTCTCGTGATTCGTGTGAAATCAACGTTTAAAGTCATTGATTAGAAATGGCTTTTGGCGCTATAACATGAATTGCTCGAGACTATGCTCGATTGGCTCCGCCAAGTGACAGTTCAAATTAGCTCCTCGTTGTATCCGCCAGACTATGAATCTAGTGACTACACGGTTACTGGCTAAAACCCAATTATGGGTGCAAAAATACGCATTTTTCAACACCACACGTAAATGTCAAACAATGGGTATAATTTGATTTGCAAAATGGGTAAAAAAATACCCATCGATGAGAACTTATTAGCAGGAAAAAAATGGGTGAAAAATAGTTGAAAGGGTGAACAAAAAAAATTATTCAACTCTCTTCAGTCGTTTGTGCGTTGCGATTCAGTTGAGTCTCGAATCAAACAAATCCGGTCCGAAATCTGCCAACAAATAAGCTGAGCAAAAGTGGATAGTTGGTCCAGTTGGTATGTAAAAGATTCCTAAATATATGAACAAATAAATTTAAAATAATCAATTTCCAAAACCACCATTTTCAGATTGTTTGAAGAATGGAAGAGCTTCGAAAAAAACTGGACTTCGAGTCTTACAAAAAACTAGAGAGTAAGTAAATCTAAATTTATTCGGGAAACTTTTTGTTAAATTGAATTTTAAATTAAGGTTACGAATGTCCTGTTGCTGGCTGAAACTCCGCTGCAGATAACTTCCAGGATGTGAACAATCACATAAAAAACTTCCATAACCTCAAAACCAGCGTTAAAAATACCATTCCATTCCTATGTAAAAGCTGTGGGTCCTTGCAATCTACGTTTTGAGCTTTTTCTCGCCACACAGTTCATTTTCATCCAAGGATCCATCTGGATGAGGAAGCTGCTCTTGCTGATACTTCATTTTACATAATATTAAAGCTGTTCAATAAAAAATATTTAGAAATGTATCGACTATCTACGACTATCTCTATTTCCAACGGATAATTTTTCGAAAGCACGCGATTTCCTTATCAATTTATCTACTCATGATTCAAAAATGGGTGTTTTTTTACCCATTTTGTAAAAAAAAATTGTTTACCCTGATGGGTAAAAAAAAACCCATATTTTGACGGAAGTGGCCCGTACTCATTAATGGGTTATTCGCGTTTACCCATTAAATGAGGAGTGGCGATTATAGCGAAAGTGAGTACTATAGTACCCATTAATGGGTTTTAGCCAGTAACCGTGTAGTTGTGACCATTGAGCGACGATGCGATTCAGATGACAGCTAGACAAAATAGTCAAAAGGTCGAAAGTAACATTTGTAAACAATGACTTCTAGCGTATTTTTCTTGGATCTGCCTGCTCCCACAAGCAAAATAGGACCAGAAACAGATGCAGGGAGTTATTATCTTCCCGTCGGTAGTGGATATAGATGTGAGCAACCTGGCGTTTCCAGGAAATTTACGTTTTAAGTCATTGTTTACAATTGTTACTTTCGACCTTTTGACGATTTTGTCTAGACAGAACAAAGCAAACATAAAAAGGGTAATTTCTTGAGCATATTTTCAATAGGTCGTAAGTAACATATTGCTAGCATCAAGAAAATCAATAAAGAAGTTTTGGAAATTAGTTTAAATTCCTATGTTTGAACCAAGCCATAATATTTTAAGCAAATATGTGCAACCAACAGCCTAGCTTTACACCAATAAAGATTTCCATTTAGTTGAATTCCAAATCGATTTATTCAATAAATTCAATTTAAAGTCTTTTAACTTCATCTAGAGAAAATACAACCATATCCAAAACTGCAGAATAGGGGCATTATTTTAATTTTATTTTTATTTTGCTGAAAATGTCTTTATTGAGAAGTTTTGGATTTTTCTTACATCATACAACAAACCGCTTTTAATGATCAATCTTCGACACCGAAAGCATGTGCGAAATCTTATTCCAATCAACATCAGTAAAGTTTGGTCAATCGGTTATTTGTCGTGAAATCCGTCGTTTCTAAAAGTTTCTTGTTGAAATTAAATTAATTATTTTTTCCATTAAATCTAGAGCAAACTTTCAATAGGTCGTAGGTAACGATGTTAACAAAAATGATGTTTTTTTTCACGGAATGATAGCTTGGTACTCATCAATATGAATTTTACAAAACATAATGTGAATTTCGGCGAATTGCTGCTTTCTATTATTTAACAAGTTTTGCCAAAGTCACAAAATACTCCATAGCGAACTTTTCTTAAGTTCGAGTTCGAGTTTGACTTAAGTTCTTTTCTATGCTCCCCACCGACTTATCCAGCCGAATAATTTTGGCGTAACATATAAGTCGTTCGATATTGATATCAACCGCACCATGGTTGATATAATCGCAGGCATGGTAAAATTAAACGAATTTATAGACAGGTGAAAATTGTTGGTGTTTGCGCTTAATTTAATCCTCGAAATGGTAGTTTGTACTGCGGTTTTTTTGCGTGTAGCCATATACTGAAAAAAAATTAAACTTCTTGGTACATTATTGGATCGAATTATAAAAAAAAATTTAAAAAAAAATATTTGTGGAGCTGAACCAGCTGTGGCTGAAAGGCTCCTAAATAAAGATAAATAAACAAATAATAATAATAAAAATATAACTCACAATTGTAAACCTTCATTGCTGGAGTGATTATATATTTATTTCTTATTTATGTATTTCTATGCATCAACAGGTTATCTTTAAACCCCAATGATGTTGTTACTTAAAATTAAACTTGAACGGTACATTGGTCAGGGAACGTCCATTAATTACGTCACGCAAAAATTGACTTTTTATAACCCCCCCCCCCCTTGTCACGTTTTTTGTATGAACCTTCAAATTGTTTTGTATGGATCGTCACGTTTTCTCAAACCCCCCCTCCCCCCCTACTGCGTGACGTAATTAATGGACCTTCCCTCATGACATAAAACAAACTAAAAATACACTATCAATGCGAATTAGACAGGTCTTTAAAATACGACTAAACTTACGACGAAGCATCTGGCGAGTCACGTTGAAATCAAACAAGGCGGAAACCCTATTAAAGAGTCTTTGTAAACCGCCAATTGCGCCAAACATACTATAATTGAAGAAGTTTGCAGAAGCAGATAATTTCGCATCTCCATGCGAAGCGCTGAGAGTGGACAGTAATTTGATTGCTAGAACGAATAGACATGAAGAGAAAGCGTATTGATAGTTCCGTAATTTTCCCCCCTTGCCTATCCTGCATGGGGTAGTATCATAGACTAACTCTAAGACCAGTAGGTCCCATTCAAATACGATGTTTTTCTTGGCTCAGTCAGTACTAGCACATCGGTCCCAAGCTCGGTCCCAAGCTCAATAATGCGCCCCTAAAAATGAACTCACATGAACACACTGTCAAATATTCTGTCAAAATAACACGGCAAATCAAAACGAAGGCGCAAATATGTATAACAAGGTGCTGGCTTCAAGGTTTAATTCGGACCAAGGGGTTCTACAACAGTGAACCAATTTCAAATCGCTACTTGCATATTGATTGTTGGTAGTATGACAAAGGGTTATGTGCCTGATCGGATACTACCGTTCAAATGCCCTCCGCTCGTTTTCAAACTCATATCTTTCAATTTCAAAGCCTGCCGTTGCCCTATACGGAACTATCAATACACTTTCTCTTCATGTCTATTCTATGATAAATTATCTGCTTCTGAAAACTTCATCAAAGATCGTTACTTCCGCGCAAGGGAGAGTAAAAAAAATAACAATCAAAGTATACTGTGGAGGTAACCGCAGCATCAAACTATTCCTCAGGGCTCGGGGTTGCACGTTGATGTTGATTTGCTCCAAAAGATCAGGACAGTCGATGCGGCCTTGCAAGATGTCTGCTATTAACAAAGCTCTGGCTGTATCTCTACAGGCTAACAGGGACTCCAGGTTAATTAGTTGGCAACGACTTTCGTAGCTTGGCAAACGATAGGGATCCGTCAACAGTAGTTTACGTAGCGCAAATCTCAAAAACCGTCGTTGAACAGCCTCTACTCTAACGGCACCGTTGTTGTAATGGGGAGTCCACACAACCGAGCAATACTCTAATATAGAACGACACAAGAAGCAGTACAACGATTTAGCAGTCCGTGAAGTCTTTAGCAATCCGGAAGATGAACCCCAGAACGCAGGAGGCTTTGCCAACAGCGTACGAGATATGCTGCTTGAAGGTGAGTTGGGTATCCAGAATTACTCCTAGGTCCTTGACTTGACTGACACGCTCAATTTCGGTGCCCAACAAGACATACTTGAATAAAATAGTATTTTTCTTGTGCGAAAACGAGATAACTGTGCATTTGGCCTGGTTGACATCCATGCGATTCAAATTGCACCACTCGGCAAAAGCATTCAGCTGATGTTGTAGAAAGTGACAGTCATCGAGTGAGTGTACACGAAGATAGAGTTTCAGGTCATCTGCGTATGATACTCGTGGTCATTCGAATGTCAAATTTACGTCGGTGAAGTAGATCAAAAAAAATCAACGGTCCCAAGTGACTACCCTGCGGTATACCAGAAGTGGATTTGAACATGTGAGACTGAAAATCTCCTATAACTACAGCCAGATGACGGTCAGTGAGATACGATTGAAACCATTGCAGCAGGCATCCGTTGTTCCCAAGCCTGTCCAGTTTGGCAATAGCTATGCGGTGGTTCAATTTATCGAAAGCTGCAGGCAAGTCGGTGTAAATGACATCCGTTTGGGCGCGTTTCGCCATACTGTCAGTAACGTAGGAAGTAAGGCACAGCTGGTTAGTAGCAGTGGAGCGAACAGGCATGAATCCGTGCTGGTTGGTACTAATATACGGTTTGCAGTGAGCGAGCAACAGTTTAGCAACAGCGTCAAGCGAAGTTATGCCGCGATAATTGCCAGCGTCCAGTTTGCTACCCTTTTTGTATACTGGAAACATGTGCGCAAATTTCCAACAGCGAGGAAAAATACCGACAGCCGCAGATAGTCGAAAAACGTGAAGCAGCGTGGGCAACAAACTATCCAAGCGTAATTTGAGAAAGGACGAAGGAATTCCGCCCGGCCCTGAATTGTGAGATAATTTGAGTTTTGAGCAGGCCTTGATTATCATCTCTGCATTGATGTCGACTTGGCTCAAGGTTTGACCGGCAAGGGGAACGTAGCTGGCCGCAAGTCTAATGTGGTCATCGCTCAATTTGATTAATTCATTAATTCAACCAATTCCTCATCCTCCAAAAACTCTGTAAAAACTTCCTCGTCGGACGCCATGATGACCTTGAAAGTGAACTGAAAACAACGAAGTTGTTGTTTTTATTTGTTTCTAAAGCTTGCTTCAGATAGAATTGGAACAAAAGCAATTGCCATTATTTCAGTTATTTATTATTGAATTCAAGATCTTTTTCATACAAATGTAGCGTTTTCTTCATACTTTTAAGAAAAAATACGGATAAAATTATTCGTCACGGTTTCGAAGGAATTCTCGAATTTTTCCTGTAACAGGGCTCATTAGGCGGCGCACACCTTCTTCGTCCATCGTTTTAGCTATCTTATTCCACCAGGTCTTCATCTGATTGATGTCTTTGACAACCTTTCCCTTTGCCTTGAGTCTCCTCTTCATGATTGCCCAGTATTTCTCAATAGGGCGGCACTGGGGGCAGTTGGGTGGGTTAAGGTTTTTCGGAACAACCTGGACCCCTTTCTCTGCATACCATTCTTGAACGACTTTGCTGTAATGACAGCTTGCCAAATCTGGCCAAAACGTTACGGGATGGTTGTGGGATCGAATGAACGGCAAAATTCGTTTTTGGAGACACTGTTTTTGGTATAGTTCCGACGTCATTGTCTAATTTGTAATGAAAACTTTCGTTTTTTTGCCACAGCTGCAAATGCCCTGCCAAATCATGAATTTTCGTGCAAATTTTTCGGCAAAAACAAATTTAAATTTGGCTGGAACATCCCTCAGAGCCGTTGCCAAGTAAAATTTTTGACCTGGGATATGCCCGAAGTCAGCCTTGACATAGGTTTCATCGTCCATCAGAAGACACCCGTCGAACTTGGTCAGCACCTGGTCGTATAGCTTCCGAGCACGGATTTTGGCCACACTATTCTGTTTTATGGTCCGATTTGGCTGTTTGCTAGCTCGAAACGACTTGATTCCTTCCCGGAGTCGAGTTCTCCTCACGGTACTATGGGCAGCACCGAGTTTTCTGGCCAAATCACGGTCCGACAAATTGGGATTCCTCTTAATCGTCTTCAAAATCTTACCACGCAGTTTCCGGTCAACAGTTCCACTCCGACGATTGGCTTGGGGCTTCCAAATCGTCGTCAATGTTACCTTATACCGTGTGATAACGCGCCATACGGTATTTCTGGGAAATTTCAGCTGTTTAGCTAGCCTAGATGCAGACCACAATGGATTTTCCAAATAACTGTGCACAATTTTTTCCCTTCTTTCGGCTTCCATGTTGATAGTTTACAAAGTACAGTCGATTTGCGGAATGTCAAAAATAAATACGTGAAGCTGACAAAATTCCCGACACGTGGGTGCCAAGAACTTCCACATCCGTCCACCAGGAGCGCCACAATATGAGCAAAAGTTTGTTCCAATTCTAAATGAAGCAAGCCTTATATTTGCTTCAAACATACACAGTGGTTGGAATTAGAACATTTTTGTTTTGATTTAACTCCATGACAGATGTGTAAAAATGTTGGCTCTTTTAACTATGAAACAAGGTTGATTCAATTTAAAAAAAGCTTTGATCTGAGCTTAGTTTTTGATTGAAACAAAATTGTGTTTATTATAGGTATCAACTATAAGGATTATTATTTCAATCCTCAGTCATTTCTTTCCGTGTAAGGGCATCTTCAACGGCAGTCTACTTTTTGATCAACTTTATACCTGATTTGCATCAGCATCAGAAAAGAACTAGCTTAAATAGACCAACTTTGTGTTCCCCGCACCGGTGTTGAATTTCTTGTTGTTAAACTCGCCAACACTTGTAATCCTATCGATCATTCAACTTGAGAGATCAGAAGTTTTTCTTTTTCAGAGATCACAGATTTTTCGCAAACTTTTTTGCCATGGGTTGGGTTGACCAAATAATTTTTAATGTCAGTAGTGCGTCCTTAGCTGACAACAAAAAATACTTGTTCTTTCGTTTGGCTGAAGGTGAGTGTGCGAATGCATGCATTTCATTAAAACAATAAATATTAGATAATGCTGATTTGTAGTTTGGCAGCGGATAAACAAGAGTCGAAACGGAGAGGGTCACATCCTGGATGACGCCTCAACGTCGACCGTGATTTCCGTTCCGGTCATTAGAAGCTGTTCCGCAAACGACACGCAAACCTACAACGAGAAGCACTTTCTGCGTTTCCGCTTGCCAAGGGAGGTGTTCCTGAACATTATGCGACAACTAGAGTCAACTAGAGGCATCTTCAAAATTTATCTGTATGAGCCATTTGCAAGTGCTTATCATGATCAATCAATCAATAAACAGATTGTTTACTTTAAAGACTTTATTACTTTTCATTTCCGAGCAATCGAGATACTATTCGGAATCTCGGAACCTCCGCATTTCGATCTAGTCAGCGTTTTCCGGGAGCAACTAGAGGTAACTATCAGCATCCGAGGCGAGCAACACAATGTTTTGTCCACCGCCAACATCACACGCAGTAAACACGGTTACTTTTTGGCTCACAAATATACCTCAGAATATACTCAAAACAATTTAGTTTTTGTTTAGTAAAAGCTGAAATTTTACTCAATAATTGGTATTGTCAAGTAGCGTGTAGTGTTTTGGAACGGTATTTTTCTTGTTCGAAATTGCTGCGAAAAAAGATCAAAACATATACCAGTTTTAAAATGATGCAAAATAGATCCAGTAGAAAACAAAATTTACAACACCGGTGCAGCGATGTTTTTGCGTTTGGTCTAAAAAAATAAATCCAATCTACGATTTGGATCGCCGTTGAAGATGCCCTAAAGGTCAGTATCGCGTTCGACATAAATTTCTTTTTCTACCCTAAACCCATGTTAAATTCCGTTTGCTGAAATGAAAAGTGAAGAATCGAAAAGACATTTCAGAGGCAGTATCCACCTGAAAAGCACGAAAAATAACAACCCTATACCATTAACTAGCGTTTGACAGTATGTTACATATCACGGGCCTTATTTGAACCCGTCCGAGGCCCGTCCGACGTTTAATACTATGGGCATTTATAATTTATGAGTTATCAATACTTAACAGCAAGTTCATGCAAAAAAAATGATAATTGAATGAACTATACGCATGATGGTAAAAACTATACAATTGTTGATATTATTGACCATCATGTTGACTGAACAAATTACTTTGGTTGAATTTATCATCAACGTTAGATAGATTTGACTTCACTGTATAATTCGATGGACCAAAATATAAGGTTATCTCTAAATCAATGTAGAAATATAGTTGTTCTGACTTCAATTATCCTTGTCTTTATTATTTATTTTTCTGCGTGTAGCACAGTGGTCGGAAGAGCCTTTTTACACGGTAAAATTAATAACTTTCAAGGGTTACGTTGTCGGATCATAGTATCTTCTACAAAGTTGTATTTGAATAAGTTGTCCATCTTGTGGTAATAATTTGGTAGTTCCAAACTTTACCGCCAGGGCGCTATTTCTAACTTTTGAACTAAATACAATTGAAGGGTAATGTCAAAAGCAACACGCAAAGAAATCACTCTGCTTTGAATTAACAAAATATTTTGTTGGTATTCGCAACAAAGTTTGTATTTGTTTCAATTCTTAAAAAAGTTCCAAATCAATTCAAAATTTTATTCAAATTAAATCAATAAAATTATTTAAAGTAATCACCGCTGTGTGATTCAGGACAATCACATTTATTTATTAACTCAAATGATTAATTTATTTGTAATAAAATCTGCTTTGAATCAATAAAATATTTGGTTCGTACTCAATGTAAGCTTTCTGTTTGTTTCAATTCATAAAAAAGTTCCAAATCAATTCATAATTCCATTCAAATCAAACCAATATTTAAGTAATCACTGCTGTGTGATATTAATTTAAATAATGTTTGCTTTATAACAACAACATTTATCGTACATTAATTGTTATGTTATATATTCTCCGTGCGAGGAGTAACGATTATGATGTAGAAGGAGATGTTCGCTCATCACCATGAGGCACCAAGAGTGAACGACAATGTTTTTGGCTAGAATGAAAGATATGAAGAGAAAGTTTTGATAGTTCCTGTTGAAGTGGCGGATTTAGTCCGTTGCTTCGACCTACCCCGCAGTGGGATGTTAGGCAAAAATGTCGTTGGTTCGAATACCACTGTACACATGCCCTTTTCGCTCAATTTTCCTAAAACATCTGTTACATTTCCAAGCCTGCCGCACACTAGCGGAACTATCAAAACTATCTCTTCATATCTTTCATGCTAGCTAAAAACATTGTTGTTCACTCTTGGTGCCTCATGGTGATGAGCGAACATCTCCTTCTACATCAACATTTATCGTTTAACTCAAACTTTCAATTTATGTTTAAACCAAATTATTTTTTCACGCTGAGAAATTACTCTGTTTTGAATCAACAAAGTAATTTGTTGCGGTTCAATACAAGGTTTCTTTTTGTTTCAATTCATGAAAAAGTTCCAAACTAATTTAAAATTCAATTCAAATCTAACCAATCAAATTATTTAAAGTAATCACCGATGTATGGTATTCATTTAAATAATATTTGATTTATGACAATCATACTTATTTTAAACGTCGTTTGAAACTAAAATGGTTAATTTATTGTGTTAATAAAATATTTGTATGAGCGCACATTTCATAGCTGCCATATTGCTGCCTCTGCCTTGGTTTTTGTAGTGTATGTATAAACATGTTAATTTGTAAAACAGATTATCAACGAATAATTCTCATGGCAGATGAGATGAGATGGCAGAGCCAAAAAAAAATTAGAAATACAGCACAACTTGGAAGACGATTTAGAAAATAAGCTGCCATTACGACTGCCTCTCCGCAATAGTTCTTCCCGAGTCCTGCATTCAACCACATGCACGATGTCATCTCCTGCAAAGTCCGATTCATGTTTTCCAACACGCCGTTTGGAATATGGTGCGGGTGGAATATGGTGCGGGTGGAATATGGTGCGGTAATTATTTAAAAACAATAAAACACGATTCTCAGTTTTATAAAGCATGAAGTTTAATTTCAATCAAATGGATTTATTGTATTAGTTCTTTGATGTTTATTATTTCAACAAGTGCGTTTAGTTGATTTAACAAAACATTTTGTTTAGAACAACAAAACACGATGTTCAATTCTATAAAACAAAAAGTTTTATTTCAACTCAAAGATTTTCTTGAATTACTTCATCATTGATGAAGATTGCAGAAGCAGATAATTTCGCAGCATGTAGGATAGGGTTATACAAAGGGTTATGTGCCTGATCGGATACTACCGTTTCAATGCCCTCCGCTCGTTTTCAATTTTGTGTCTTTCAATTTCAAAGCCTGCCGTTGCCCTATACGCAACTATCAATGCACTTTCTCTTCATGTCTATTCGTTCTAGCAATAAAATAACTGTCCACTCCTAGCGCTTCGCATGGAGATGAGAAATTATCTGCTTCTGCAAACTTCATCAAAGATCGTTACTTCCGCGCTGGGGAGAATACAAAAAATAACAATCAAAAGTGTACTTCATCATTGTTTATTATTTCAACAAATGCGTTGTTGCGATTCCGGATAGCAGATAGAGCAAACTACTTCAAGCAAACACTACAAAATAACCGCACCAACGCAAATCAATAATTCAAATAATAGTTGCTTTATTTACCCCACTTTCCCTCATAATTTCCCATCTTCCTGATCCTTTTCCTCTCTCCACTTTCTCTCTCTCTCTCTCTACCTGGCCAATCTTATCTAAACTCTTCTCTCTATTCTTCACACTTCTTCTCTAGCCTTTTCTTTCTTTACTTTTCCTCCTTCTTCCTCCTTGGCGGTAAAAAAGACCTCGCCATCTGTACTTTTCGGAACGAACTCACTTAAGCTTCATTACTTCCTGCTTGCTGCAACCGTCGCCGTCAAGATGCTTGCCGGAATGTTTCGCTGCGTCCGATCGATGTGGGCTCCATTGCTTTCGTGTTGCTGGCTTGCAGTGCCCAAACGAATAGGTCGATCGCCGTCCGTCGTTCACTTCCACCTGCTCGCATAAGCTCATTCGGTGCACCTGAAACGATAAAAAACGGCCCTGAAGGGCAAACCGGGTCACCTTTTGTGCTGCAAATAAGGGTATGTCACACTAACCCGTTAAGGGGCCCTTTTCTGGTCTTGGTTCTGGGGTTGCCTTGAGTTTGCCGCTCCATGATGTTGGTGTTCTACCGCGTGGGAAAAGGTTTAGCGCTGGCGATTGCACGCCACGGTTTTCCGGTGGGCGTCGCCCGTATTGATGATGATTTTGATGGTGAGTCTGACAGGAGAAGATTATAGGCATGAAAGACGGTGCCTGGCCGATCCCTGTGCTTTGTCTTACCAGTTTCTGTACGGTTATTAGCTAGGCTCTGTTAGCTGCGCTATTGCTATCGCTGGCGACTTCTTTTGGGAGGCTACTTCCTTCCTAGGTCTGGCCTGGCGACCCCCGAAATATCGACACCACTGCCATACGGCTTGTCCACTCACCGATAGATTTTTCGCGGTTTTTAATTTCTCCATCACTTGCGGTTACCTTTTTTTTTTTTTCTACAGCGAAGCTGCCACACGTTGCCACAATGGCGGTTTTACGTGGAATGGTTTTTTTTCCTTTTCGCTTCTACGAGCCGACACAGCGGTGACTGGGTGTGAGAGTTCGATTTGCTCGCGCTGCTGCGCAGCGATTGAGCGGCATAGTTTCTGCATCGCCGCTTTCGAAGAGGCCTTTTCTCGAGCAAACATTTAATCCATCAGTTGGGAGAGTGCATTTTGAATCGCACGTTGGTGAAGTTGGGGTATTTTATTTTCTACTATCATGCTGTTTTCCACATTTTGATGTTATCTAGATACAAACTATTGATAAACAACTTACAACGTAACACAACTCTACCGTAGCGGAAGAATTTTTTGTGAATCGGTGATAAAACGATTCACAAAAAATTCAAAAACGCATCCTCCCGGATGTTGGTCAGAGACTAATCGGTCATCAAAAATCCTGAGCATACCTCAAGTTAAAATTCGACTGAATCGATACTATAATACGTACGCAAGCCTCGGTTGCTTGTCATATCTTAATCCCTTCATAGTTGCTTAAGCTGCCTAATCTTGATGTCTAAATCGTCAGCTGTCTCTGACAGAACTACTTGGACCTCTCAAGACGTCTCTGACCTTGTCCTTGCTCAAGCTTCAACAAATTCGTGCCAACTACGGCGAACACTCAAACGGATTCTAGCCTATTGATATAAGTATAATAGACTCAATCGCACACAAAACGAAAAGATGCTCAGTATTAATCTTTGACTTAACGTATTAATACGTACATATTTACAAGGACAATGTTGGTTTGTTTTGGTTTGTGCCAATTTCTAAGAAAAGTTGCATTTGTGCGCCTTAATCGTCATGAGCCCAGAGTAAAGGGTTTTACCGCGCCCTTGATTCGCGTTACTTTTGGATGACAATTTCATGACGACCCCTAGCGTTTTAACCTTTGGCCACGCATTCGGAATTACTGGACACATGTGAGGAAAATTGCGATCAACCAGTCTTGGTTGGATTTACCGAGTTTCGTGTTTTCTTGGCTCGTAGCTGGCGTAGCTCATAGCTCTGTTGTCAATAGTTGGTGTTGTCGTATTCGGTGTTGTGCTCGATTTGTCACGATCGGCCAACGGCATAACCACTTGGTGTTTTTGGCGTGAGGAGTTCCTTCTTGGTTGGCAGTTGTCTGCAGTCATAGCTTTAAACTTTGCACAGTTTGTCACGTCTGGCAACGGCATGTCAGCGCGAAGCATGAACATGGTCAGTTTCTCTCGCCCTGACTAACGGCTTACCCAGTAGGGTTTCCGCGTTCTCGATGCTTCAATTGCATACTACATCGATGATGCCCTGCAACCCGTCTCTAGTCTGCAGAGTACGATTTCTCTCGTTTCGTGAACGGCAAGCGCGGAACGACGCAAGTGGGATGCTTGTTGAATAAGAGCTGCTTCGGTGGATACAACTAAGTGTTAAACGTGTTTTGGATTTCCCTGCAACCCGTTTCCAGTCTGCAGGGTACGATTTCTCTCGCTACGTGAACGGCCCGCGTGGTTGCGCTAAAGTCCGATGAACTGTCGACACTCAAAGATTCGTCAAATCGCTCTTGTCGAGATGGAGAGGTAGTTTATTAGAAGTTTTTGCTCATCACATCTGACGAAGATTGGCCTATCACCCGTTCGGCTTACGGTGTTTTCGAGGCTTTCGCTCTTCGTTGACAGGCATTACCTGTGGACATAGCTGTAACAATCCGATTTAGTCGGCCTTGATATCTTTCGCATGGTATCTTCCTTTCTTTCCGCTCAAAATGTCCTCCAACATATACGAGAATCTCCTTCACGATTGCAGGAACGAATTTTGGTTCCAGTTTGCTGTTAATTTAATCGATCTTCGACGATAGCACGAAAGATCGACGCCAAACCAGGTTTCCTACCTTAAATGCGATTGCTCTCGCTCGAAGATTGTATCGTTGTTTTGTCCGCTCGTGATTGTTTCTTATGCGTTGGATAATTAACTGCTGAATTCGATGTATCGTTGATAGTCGCAAGTCCTGTGCCACTTTCGGATCGTCCGGCGTGTTCAAATCTTGCTGTGTGTAGAGTTCCGTGTGTAAAAGAAGTTTTCGTCCAAAGTTTGCTTCGTGCGGGCTAACTCCAGTGGCTTCATGCATGGCCGAGTTGATCGCCGCAGTAATGGCAGGTAGCTTTTCGTCCCATTCTCGGTGATCTCCATCCAGCTACGATCGAATACAGGTGATCACGACACGGTTCACGCGTTCCGCGTTGTTGACTTGCGGACAATAATACGCTGTTTTCATGTGACCGATCTTGTGTCGCTCTAACCAAGATTTGAACAGCATCGATTCAAACTGCTTCCCGTTGTCGGACAATATTAGTCGCGGACGTGAGTATTTCAGACAAACTTCATCTTCCAAGAATTCCACCATCTTTTGTGAATCTGCTGCGCGCATTGACTTCACGATCACGTACTTGCTGACCCAATCTACCACCACAAACAGTGCTGTGTTGCCTCGCTTGGAACGTGTGAGTGGACCGACAAAGTCTACCGATATCATTTCCCATGGAATCTTTGCTGGTTTGGGGTTGCCCATTTGCGGCATCATCTTCGTTCCTGGAGCTTTACATGCCTTGCAAGTGTCACTGTTCTTCACGTAGTCACTAATCGGGAAATTGATCACGTTCGTTCTTGACTCTTTCCATCAGCTTCCGGTACCATGGATCCTCTACCTTGTCTACTGTGAACACTGATTCTGCCACCGTTCTCGAGAGCGCATCTGGAACAACGTTGATAGAACCTTTCCTGTATCGGATTTCGAAGTCGAATGCATTCAGTCGCAACAGCCATCGACTCATTAATGCTGTCGGATTCTTCATGGACTTCAAATAACTCCTTTTACTCCTTCTACATAGGCCCTGAATTTCTCGATCGCCCGGATTACCACCAGACACTCTCGTTCCGTGACCGAGTACTTCCTTTCCGACGCTGAAAGCTTCTGCGAAAAATAACTAATCGGATGTTCTTCTCCCTCGATTTCCTGAGTGAGAACCGCTCCAATCGCCAAGTCGCTTGCATCACACGCTATAGCAAATGGCTTGCTGTAATCCAGCATAGCTAACACCGGAGCTGATACCAGGGCTGCTTTTCATTTCATCTATTTCATCTGTTTCCTGCAGAATATTGATTTCTCTGGCGATATCGTTAGATTTGCTTGCTGGAGACGACGAGCCACTTCTTCAAGCAACGCGATATGCTCTTCGAAGGTTTCCGAGCATATGATGATGTCATCCAGGTGAAAAACTTACGGTTCCATGTCTGCGAAGATGTGTGTCATCAACCGTGCCAATGCTTGACTAGCCGTACACAATCCGAAAGGCACCACCTTGAACTGAAAGTGGCCTCTGGATGGAACGGTGAACGCTGTTAACGGCCTCGAACTTGGATGTAGTGGAAGTTTGCCAGAATGCATCCTTTAGGTCTATGAACGAAATGAACTTGCTACTCCGGAGGTTGTTCGTGATCGATGGGATCTGCGGGATCGGATAACCTTCATTCACTATGATGGAGTTGAAATGACGAGCATCCAAGCAAACGCGGCACTGGCCGGTCTTCTTCTTGACGACTACTAAGTGATTATTCCACGGCGAGAATTGTGCTTCCTCTATAAGGTCCAGGGCAATCATCCGATCGATTTCCCGGTTAACTTCCTGAAGAACATACGGAGACATGGGATAATGCCGTTGTTTTCGTGGGAATGCGTCTCCTATTTCGATGCGATGCTCGTACATCGTTGTCCGTCCAAGTTTGCCTTCCTGTGCCGTAGGGAATTTGTTTATTGTGCGTTCTAATTGCTTTCTCTGCTCTGTTGGCAGTTTTTTTATCTCCTGATCTTCATTCCGTTCTTGGTCGCTTTCTATGCCCACCGAACAGCAAACTGCCTTGACTCCGAATTTGTTCCAAAAGTTCATTCCCAAGATGACACAGTCTGGGATTGATGGCACTAACAGAACTGGTAGCATTTCATTCCGGTTGTTGTACACGATAGGCAGATAGACGAGATTGGTAATACTATGCCTTGTTCCGTCCGCTGTTTTTATTCCTCCGGTTACGTTTCCTTTCTGCAGGTTGTACTGTTCTGCCAATTGGGTTTGTTTCCCGCCAAGTAATGAGCAATTTGCACCGCTATCCAGCAAAGCAGTGATCTCCTGGCCTAAGACTGATATCACAGCGTGTGGACGATTGTCGCTTCCGGGATTGATAATTAGTGAATTGATGTTCTGGAATTCTGGTGTATTTGAGGGGTATTCCAGTGCTTGCGGAGTGTTGCTTCCCTCTATTGTGCGTTCCCCGCCGTGTAGTTTACCGCATCCGAGTGGCATGTAAAGCAACTGCGTAACGAATATGCTTTCCGTCCACAGCGGTAGCAGAATAATACCGCCCGCGGTTTGGGACAGTCCATTAACCTGTGGCCTTCTTCGTCACAATTCCCACAGATCATTACTACTCGTTAATGGCTGGCAGCAGCCTGCTGCTGGTCGTGCTGATGCTCTATGCGTGGTGAATGGTCTTGTTGATGTGGGTCTCTTCTTCTTCGTGCTTGCATGCCTTGCTCTTCAGATGGTTGTTGATTCCAGTGCTGTGTGTGTCCGTTTTGCACGAACTGCTGATCTGCCTGTTGCTGCATCCATGGCATCGGTTGTGGCGCCTTCTGAGAACGTTGCTGCTGATGAGTTGGCATCGAAGGAATATTGCTGGGTTGTTGACGGGGCCAATCATCTGGTTCCGTTCGGTTGGACCTGTCCGTTAATCGAGGATGCCGCTGGCTTTGTGCTACCTCGTTAGATCCAGCGCTCTTCCGTTCGAAATTCATCTTCAGAGCGTTCACTTGCTCAACGAGCTCATTAATTTTATACTGCCAGTTATCTTCATTCGAAAGGGCTGATGGTTCTTCTTCTATATCACCATCGACTTCTACCGCGTGTAGCCTGCTGAAACGGTGTGGCTGTTGGTGTTGAATTGGCGTTGGCCTACTTGTAGTCACAGGCGTGGCAAAGTTCGGCTCCAATAATGCGCTGTGTGGAATAGGGATGCGACGCTGCCTGTTCAATAACATCCTGGTCTCGTCGTAGCCGGTACAGATTTCCATCAGTTCTTCTAGCGTTCGTGGTCTAGCTGCCGTCACGATGGCTGCATAATTCTCATTCATGTTCTTCTTCACCAGAAAGAACTTTTCCTCTTCGGGAATTGGCGGTTCAACAAATTTGAACAATGCCGAAATGTCACGATAGAACTTTGCAAATGTTTCGTTGGTTCCTTGGAACCTAAAGCTGGCTTCCAAACGTAGGATTTGCGAGTAACCGCTTGGCAAAAACTCTCGCCGGATCTTCCGCTTGAAGGCTTCCCATGAATGCAGTAATCGGTGTGATGTTGCACGTGCGTACCAGTCGAGAGCGTCTTCCTGAAGTAGGTGCTTGATGGAACCCAGCAGCGTCTCATCGTTCATACCCTCTGATCTGGCAAATGCCTCAAAGCGATCCAGGAAAACGTTGAGGGAGGTAGTGTCCTTTTCGCCTCGAAACTTGAACGGCCAATTGTGTACTGCCTTCAGCATCCTTCTTTCGTCTTCCCTTCTTGCTGGCTGTGGTCTCTCTTGAAGAAACAAACGATTCAGTAAGTCATCCCGAATTCTGTGATACTCATCCCTCGCTTGCGCTTCTATAGCTCGAGCGCCTCTTTCATCTTCTTCTCTGGAACGTGCGTCCCTGGCTTGTGCACCACTGTGCCATGATCCTTTTGCCCTCGTTTCTCGTTCTTCGGCTTCTCTGGCTCGCATTTCAGCTTCCCTTGCGCGTGCTTCTGCTTGTCTGGCTCGTGTTTCCCATAGCTCTGCTTCGCTTGCTCGTATTTCGCTTGCTTCTGCTTCAAAGATCTGAATCTCTCCTGTTTCATGCTCATGGACATTGTATGCTGGTGGTGGTGACCCCTGCGGACGGTCCGGTAATGATCTCCGGTCATTCTTACCACTGCGACGATCTTGCTGTGAGTTTGATAGTAGCTGACTTTGCCCGGTTGACAACGAGAGCGATCGTGATAAAGCTGACGATGACGGTGGAGTTTCTTCTTGATGGCGTGCCTGTTAAGCCACAGATGCCGAAATGTCACTTCCTCCTACAGCTCCTTGTTCCCGATCTATGGTCCTACGTACCGCTCCGGTTGAATTCACTTCCTGGTTCACTGTTGTTTCACTTTGATTCACACCGTTTGCAGAACTGCGTAACACATTGACAACCTTGTTGAACAACACATTTACGTGCATCGTTACTAACGTAATTGTGTCTTTCAGTTCAACAGGGGGATTTATCAGACGTAATCGGTTTTGATAATGTATCAGTCGCGAATGAATTTGATGTAGAGCATTTATGTTGTTTGAATGAACGGCCGTTTCCGTAATGAAATGTAACTTTTCGACTTGAAGTTGACAAACTTCAATGTTGGCTTGAGCACTCATTACATGCTCACAGCATGTAAGAATAGTGTCTCTTAATGACTCTTCCTGTATTAGTGCTTTGAGGCGGAGCACTTTTCCACGGTGTGTGGTGGGTCCTAAGTTAACTACATGGCGTAATGCCAGCTCAAAATTAATTTCCTCATCGCTTAGATGTGTGTAATCCATCTTAGCTGAATGCGTAAAGGTTAAAATTATGCACAAAACCAAATATTTCCAATTACAAACCAAAAAATATCGCTAACGTTAGTTCAAAATGTGTGGATTTTCCGGATCCCGATTCCGGATAGCAGATAGAGCAATCTACTTCAAGCAAACACTACAGAATAACCGCACCAACGCAAATTCAACTAATAGTTGCTTTATTTACCCCACTTTCCCTCATAATTTCCCATCTTCCTGATCCTTTTCCCCTCACCACTTTCTCTCTCTCTAGCTGACCAATCGCATCTAAACTCTTCTCTCTATTCTTCACACTTCTTCTCTAGCATTTTTCTTCTTCCTTCTCCTTCTTCCTTCTCGGCGGTAAAAAAAAACTCGCCATCTGTACTTTTCGGAACGTACTCGCTTAAGCTGCGTTACTTCCTGCTTGCTGCAACCGTCGCCGTCAAGATGCTTGCCGGAATGTTTCGCTGCGTCCGATCGATGTGGGCTCCACTGCTTTCGTGTCGCTGGCTTGCAGTGCCCAAACGAATAGATCGATCGCCGTCCGTCGTTCACTTCCATCTGCTCGCATAAGCTCATTCGGAGCACCATAAACGATAAAAAACGACCCTGAAGGGCAAACTGGGTCACTTTTTGTGCTGTAAATAAGGGTATGTCACACTAACCCGTTGTGGGGCCCTTTTCTGGTCTTGGTGCTGGGGTTGCCTTGAGTTTGCGGCTCCGTGATGTTGGTGTTCTACCGCGTGGGAAAAGGTTTAGCGCTGGCGATTGCACGCCACGGTTTTCCGGTGGGCGTCGCCCGTGTTGATGATGATTTTGATGGTGAGTCTGACAGGAGAAGATTATTGGCATGAAAGACGGTGCCTGGCCGATCCCTGTGCTTTGTCTTACCAGTTTCTGTACGGTTATAAGCTAGGCTCTGTTAGCTGCGCTATTGCTATCGCTGGCGATTTCTTTTGGGAGGCTACTTCCTTCCTAGGTCTAGCCTGGCGACCCCCGAAATACCGACACCACGGCTTGTCCACTCACCGATAGATTTTTCGCGGTTTTTAATTTCTCCGTCACTCGTGGTTACCTTTTTTTTTCTACAGCGAAGCTGACACACGTTGCCACAATGGCGGTTTTACGTGGAATGGTTTTTTTTTCCTTTTCGCTTCTACGAGCCGACACAGCGGTGACTGTGTGTGAGAGTTCGATTTCCTCGCGCTGCTGCGCAGCGATTGAGCGGCATAGTTTCTGCATCGCCGCTTTCGAAAAGGCCTTTTCTCAAGCAAACATTCAATCCATCAGTTGGGAGAGTGCATTTTGAATCGCACGTTGGTGAAGTTGGGGTATTTTATTTTCTACTATCATGCTGTTTTCCACATTTTGATGTTATCTAGACACAAACTATTGATAAACAACTTACAACGTAACAGCTTTAAGTTGGTTTAACAAAACGTTTTGTTTTGAGCAATAAAACACGATGTTAAATTCTATAAAACATGAAGTTTTATTTCAACTCCAAGTTTTTGTTGAATTAGTTCATCAGTTTTATTGGTCCATACATAAACCAAAATTTTAGTTGAATTGATTCCTGTTTTGAATTACTATAACTGCGTATTTTTTTGCGTGAAGTTTGTAGGGAATATAATTTCAAGCAACTTTTCTCAAGATATCATTTTTCTCTCACATCATTCGACCATGATAGAGCTGTTTTTCTCGCTTTATGTCAGAGTGTCTCTAAAAACGAGTTTTTTTACTATAACTTTTTTGTTTCTCATTTTAGGATTAAGTAATCTTCAAAGAAAATATAGAAAACGTTATAGCGCACATTTTGGCTGAACAAAGTTTTTTAATACTGATTGTGATTCAAAATTTACGAGTAATTTTAACTTAAAACATGTGTTTTTTCTTTTCGCCCTTATGATTGTTTAGGCGAGAATTGGCCAGAAAAGCATCAAATTCTTGATGGCCATTAACATCAAAGAACAGAATTCTATATACATGAGCCCGAGTACTCCTGGGGCACACGAGCGGGGACTGCTTAAAATCGGACTTTTTTTTTCGTTTAAATTATCGCTAACTTTTGAACAATAAAATATAATCAAACACTAAGTTCAGTAAAAACTTGTATCATGTTTTTCTCTACATTTCACCTGAAGATTATTTTTCCTAAGAATTGAGACTAAAAAGAATAAATAAATTGATTTTTTAGGGACACCAGTGCCACCCTAGTGGTAAAGTTTGGAACTTTCAAATTATCACTGCAAGATGGACAACTTATTCCGATACAATTTTGTAGAAAACACCATTATTCGGAAACGTAACCCTTAAAAGTTATTAATTTCGCCGTGAAAAAAGGCTTTTCCGACCACTGTATGTAGGTTCGCCAGCATTAATAACAAACAATGAATATTTTGACGTTTGGTTGATAGAGATGTTGACTACATCTCTGTCCTCCAGACCCTTGGTTTCCACGCAAATTGATTGGAGCTGTCACTTTTACTTTAGAAAAAATGTTCCGCTCGATTATTCCGTAAGTGAAGGTGACATTTCGTTCCATGCAGATCAATTGTCGAAATTCCGCTTGGTAATGTTGAACAAAATTCCGTAGCTTCTTTACTTGTTAGGTCGATACTGGCCTTAAGCTGTAAGCGAGATTCAACTAGTTAAATACTTGCTCAGATATGTTTGATAAGACATTTGGTAGTATGTCTCACGAAAAGTTACACATTTCGTTTTATAAAGTCAGAAACATTCGAGGGATTAGTGAACACTATTAAATGTTCGACAAAAAAAACACATTTTAGTGATCGACACGGTACCCGGGTACCCACCAAATTCAAATGATTATAACTCTGGCAATCATTGATCGATTTTAATTCGTTTAACACCGTTAGATTTAAAAATTCAGGGAAATTATCAGCAATTATCATTTGAATTCATCTATTGGGAGACACTATTGGGAAACATCTATTGAATTTCCGGGGATGGATGTCAAAACCTTTGTTCATGGCCACTTTAGGCCCCACGGAAACCTGTAACTGAATGGCCGTTTCAGGAACAAGTCGGCTTATGAACCACAATAGAATAGAAATTGTTTATAGGAATTATTCCAAAGATTTTGACATCCATTCCTGGAAATTCAATAGATGTTCTGAAATTGTGTCTGCGTACCGGAACACAGCCCCATAAACCCGGATTTACAGAAACCAGATTCATATAAAGCGAATGGGTTTTTAAATCTAACGATGTCACAAGAATTAAAATCGGTTCATAATTGCCAGAGTTATAATTATTTGAATTAGATCACATAAGGGTTACAGCACAGGTTAAAGTGTTATTTGCTAATTTCACGTTTATTGTGATATGTTGATAAATAATAAGTGCATTAAAACCCCGTGGAAAGAATTGGAAACAACAAGACAATGAAGTGCTTTGCACGGCTTCGCTGGATGTTTCAAAAGATCAAATCTTTGAAGTATTTAAACTATACACTGCACGAAATATTAAGCGAAACGAAACCGGTGCGAGAATAAATTTATCTTATTGTGTTACCTTTTTATAAACGACCG
This sequence comes from Aedes japonicus, assembly GCA_034211315.2. Lineage (NCBI taxonomy): Eukaryota > Metazoa > Arthropoda > Insecta > Diptera > Culicidae > Aedes > Aedes japonicus. Next base: position 133,755 of record JASCZW010002053.1, on the reverse strand, counting down.
GTGCGAAAGTGGGTGGCTAAATCAAAATAGGAACGCTCTCTGTCATCAAAATGTTACCCAGATACGAACCCATCGGTGGGGACGGTCTAAGGGCCAATATCAAGTCGGAAACACTCAAATTGACATGAAAGTCTTCCAAATGAAGTTGTTGTTTTAAGGAGGGGATATACAGTTAGAATGACCAAAAAATTCAATATTTTTTGTTGCATAAAAAGTTAGTATATTTCCCGTAGAATACGCTCCTGAAACCCTTTTTCGAAATTCGAACTCCAAGTGTTTCTCGCGCCTTTTCGCCTTTTTCACGCGTAGCAAGTATAAAGAGACGCATAAAACTTTCAACGCGTTTTTCTCAAAACAGCATTTTCGGAGTTTATGCCGGTGATAACTCAAAAACTAATTATTCGATTGAGCTGAAACTTATAGGATTTCTTTTTTATAGTATTTCCTTCTATATGAATTAAAAATTATAGTAATATATTCTTATTAAATATGAAAAAGTGTGATAAAATGGCGAAAAAATGTGGATTTTTTTAAAAAAGTTACACCAAATGTGCAATTTGTTTTACTGTTTTTTCAATTCATCAACTAACTGTATATGTAACTAATGTAATGTTTTTGTGTAAGCAGGTTTCAGATCAAAACTGCGACCAGGAGAGCCAGCACAAGCAAAATACAACGACTTTTTCAACGCACTCTAACGGCCGCCATTTTGTTGAAAAAAAATTGAAAAACATATTTTTGTATACTACATGGATACACTTATAATTGTAAAAAAGTTTCGATTGATTTGAGTACAAACTTCTCATTGAATTTTTTTTTTCAAAAATGAGCTTTTTTCTCGTTCTAACTGAATATTCCCCCTTAACGTTTCAACTTGATTTGATTATTTTTCCTCAAAAGCAACGCTCGGCTCGGTTGGGTCGGGTTGTCAAATTTACGAACCGGCTGCTCACCGAGCGAGCAAATTGTTATTTTCCAACCAGGTTAACAAATTTTTTGAGTTAATTTGACATATTTTTTTGTATGTTCCCAACTATGACCTGTTGTATCAATAACGTAGAGAAAAGTTTGTCATTGGTAAAATTTCAAGTGGAAATGCATGAATAGGGTATTATAGGGGTATGTGGATTATAACATTGTTAGATATAATAATATACCGGTAGTTAATTTATTTTTTAATTTTGACGACGTGCGAAAAAACAATTTCAAAATATTATGAAAACATCAAGACAACGTCATCCTATTTCACCATGAATCACGCCTAAAAAAACAGACTACCTAAACAAACGAACCAACCATTGATTTCTAGCATACATAAGTTGACATTTATGTCATAATGGGAGCCCCTGTGACTGATAATTAAGTGCCGGGAGCCCCCTGTTACTGAAGATAAATGTCACTTTATGAAACTGCATGTCGGTTTGTGAAAATAAAAATGATTAGATTTTTCGTGTTTAAAAATCGAGAAAAAATAGTTGAGATTCATAAAAATGTTTTTGTGCTAGGAAGAACACCCATCATCGATACAGATGGAAAAAACATGTTTTATTTTTAAATTAAAACCCCCCTATTTGCAGTTGTTTATATTCAAGTGGCTCATCTAAACACAAATCGAATAGACAAAATCATTGTATAGTGATTTATAATGTTTTCATTATTGAATGGCTGATAAATCATATATGAACTTCATTTAAGTGTTTCGATGCAGTTTTACTTTAGTTTGTGTTGTGAAATGTAGTATTAAGTATATTCAGTACAGCTTACAATGCCTTAATTCATAAAATTAGCAAAAAACGAGCAGAGACTGTATTTAGTAATACATCCATCGAATGGGACGAAGTTGCATCCACAAATAGACCCAATTTGGTGCTTATAGACCGATATTAAATCCACATCCCTCGAAAGTTTATGGCACTATAAAAATAGTTGTGTAACTTTTAGTGATACATGCTACTAAATGTCTTATCAAACTTATCTTTGCAAGTGTATCACTAGTTGAATCTCGCTTAGGGCTGATTTCTTCACCTCCACTTAAGCGTTAAACCAGGTTTAACTATATGGGCCCTTACAGCTTAAAAGCTTTATGAGTTATAATGAAAAATGTGATCGCTGGTTGCATAATAGGCTGAGTCAAGGGACACATACCCTAATGGCGTCGTTATTAAGAAAAAAAAAACAAAAGAACGAGAGAAGAGAGAATCTCTGATTGACCCTTTGAAAAGATCTACAAAAAATGATAATACAATAGAGTCGATTATTTCGCAAGTTTTTACGGAGTTTTCGAAATTTGAAGTGGTTTGTGGAAAAAATACGTGGTTTTCGTTATTCATGTGAGTAGATACCGTTCGCTTAAATTCGATCAAAAATGTGTCTAAACCTAGCTTTTATCGCTTTCTACGAAGTTTTCGTGAATTACGGGTTTTTACGTGGATTCAAGGATTTACTCGGTTTATTAAAAACGGTGTTTTTTAACAGCGCACTCATCCCTGTATAAAAAGTAACCTCTGTTTAAACAATTTATAGCGTGTAGATGCACTTATAAACTTAAACGTTAGTATTGGTGACACCAAAGAAAAATGCTAAGATGGAACAGTTGGTACTTTTTTTTTCATTTCAGTGTCCTTTTTAAAAATTAAAAACGGTCCATTTCGACTGAGCACTCCCCAGTAAACGGGCTGACAGATCTTGTTATTCTCATGCCGTTCCCTCGTTCTTCAAACAAAGACCAAAGTACCTTGAAAACAGCGGTGCCAGATATACAGACATGTCTGTAATTGTACAGACTTTTGAAGTGCCATACAGACCTCATACAGACTACAGACATTATACAGACATTTGTATTTACATACAAATTTAATACAGACTTTTACTCAGACGATTCTAAATTTAGTCAGAAAATAGGCTTAACCCGTTTCGAGTGCATGCACCTGGTACGACTCTGCCTGGCGAACATGTTTTATGCGCTCAATCCGTACCTGCTTTTTACCATTGGCGTTAACGGCGATACCTTTTCTCAACTCTTTACTCCTGAAGGTAAACCCTATAGTCACTAGATTCATAGTCTGGCGGATACAACGACGGGAGCCAATTTGAACTGTCACTTGGCGGAGCCAATCGAGCATATCTCGAGTAATTCATGTTCATGGCCTAAAAGCCATTTGTATACAATGACTTTAAATATCGATTTCTCTTGAATCTTAAATCACTCTCGTGAAATGAAAGCAGCATTTGGTAGAAGATTGTTAGTTCTACCATATGGAGTAGTAGGATATAGTGAGATTCTCGTGATTCGTGTGAAATCAACGTTTAAAGTCATTGATTAGAAATGGCTTTTAGGCCCTTAACATGAATTACTCGAGATATGCTCGATTGGCTCCGCCAAGTGACAGTTCAATTTGGCTCCCCTCGTTGTATCCGCCAGACTATGAATCTAGTGACTATAGTAAACCCCATTGAGTTATTTGACTAAATCATCATTTCTCTCTGGTATCCGTGATGTTTTCACAGACCTTTCAATTGAAATTGCTTTTCTCCATCTCAGACGAATCATACCAACCCTACATGCATTGCCACACTCCTCGGCTGCAGTGGAAAGATTTTTTTCATTATTCAACCTAAATACTAAACTGCGTAACAGGATGGATGCAACTATGCAAGGAATTCTTGCGTCCAAAGAATATGCTAAAAGTCATCATAACGGAACTAGAATCACCAAAGTTACAAAGCAAGTTCTTCGACTTTTTTCAAGTAACATGTATGATAAGTCTAATAAATAATGTGTGTGCGGAAAGTTTCAAACATTTTAATTCTTTTTAAATACTAACCGATGGATTCTTATTGCAGCCAAAGGTGCATCATTTTTCGCATTTTAATTCGTTTGTACAATATTATTTGTGGGTATTGTATTACTAACATTTTGTTGCTTTTTTACCGTAACTTTATGGCATTAAAAATATTAGTACACGGGTAGTAAACAAAATATTTCGGTAATTATATTCTAAAGCCTCGTCTGAAACAGTCTTGTTACATTTTAATATTTTTAAAATAAATTCTCTTCTAAATTGGTAGCAATTTGAGATGAAATAGTTAAAAAATACAATTGTAAATAACGGACAACTAACAAAATTGTGTGAAGATAACAAGTTGCTGTGAGAAATACATTAAAAAAAACAATGTAATAAGTTTTTCAAGTGTACAGACAAATACAGACTTTTTATTTTGATAAACATACAGACCTTTGAGAAAATCATCTGGCATCGCTGCTTGAAAACAAGGGAAAGTATATTGCCAGATGTCATAGTATTCTCACATACACTCTAATTCGAGCATACTCAATGTTAAGTAAATTTTACTCAATTTTATAGATATATCTAAAACGTCAAATGCTGAAAAATCGTATTTTATGAATTTGATTTATTGTTTTTCAATACACAAGAAAACTGCGCCAAACTCAATTTTGAGATAGTGACATATTATTTTTCTCAATAATATAAAATGGGTCGGATAACGTCGTTCTCAATTTGCGCTTTGGAAGGTAAAAGTCTAAATCGTATTCGAAAATCAATAACCAGTGGCCACATGGAGCAGATAGTAGTCACTGTAGATACGGGAACGTATCTAAAACAAACTGAGCTGTTTTATCTTGAGTGGGATTTGTTGATTTTTAATAGTATATCACATTACACTAAACCAAAAAAATCGAAACTCGTATGAATCGAGACCAGACTATAAAATGCCTTTTATACAATACGGATAAATTTATTTCATCGCCCTTGCCTTCCCAAGTTACCACAAGCATTATATTATCATTAATGCGGGATTGCATCAATTCAACAGTTGTCATGTAAGGAAGCGTTAGATTAGCTTTTAGAATATAGTGATGCATTACCAATGTAATAATGCTACTTTAGTAATGCATAAGACATTATAAAAGATATAGCATAATAAAATATATAGCATTAGTGCGATCCTATTGGGGCCCTATTTCAGCTTTAACCCAACTTCAATGATGCACTAGACGTAATGGATATGCCCTATATATGCATGCTATTACAGCCTCGTGGTTACTTGGATTGTCACTTGATTTTACAAATGTTATAATCGAGCCACAATTTTTTTACTTTTAAAACATAATATACATATTATACTAAGACATTACAGAGCATGCTTCGGCATTACTGAGGAACAACGAGCAAAAGCCAGTTTATGGACATCGCCACATTATAAGCGGAACTACATCTATGGATGGGACTTATGCCATTGACCATTTGATCCAATGAACAAAAGTTATTTCTGCATTCAAATAATGCCAAATTTAGTATTTATGTTCTTTTCACCCACACATTATTTTTATCACGATACCGATAAAGGCCGGCCCATTGACTACTGATATCTGGTTTTATTTTGATTGTTAAGTAAAATGACATTCTATGGTGTTTTTTTCAAAAGGCCTTCAATGATTTTTATAGCATCTTTTTCGGAAGCAAAATAAAAAAAACTAATTTTCATAAAAACTAAATAAATACAGATAAGGGAGTTAGTTCAATGATTGTACAGCTTTGGTCCAAAGGGTCTCATATTGTTACGAAACTTTGTCCACACGTACATGAACAAAAAATATCAGGGTTGACAGTTTTTCTGAAAATCGTCAATTAAAGTTTTCCAATTTCCACGAACTTCACTAAATAATATTCCGTTTGGCTCTACAAGCCGGAAAAAACATTTTGTGAATTATGGAAAATTTTGAAAATCTTCTCTTGTTCAATAATGTATAAGCTTTTTTTCGAGTAATGCTCGAAAAACAATGGGTCCGTCACTCGTTTTCATACCAAAATAAAAACAAACATCCATGTTTGTTATGAGAAATCGCAAAATTCCTTCTAGTTGTATAAATTTTATCTAATTTTCGAGTTTAAATCGTTGTAGATCTTCCTGAAACAGTGGTTTTTGTCTGGCTTAAAGTGAAATCGAAAAATATGTTCTAACGATAATCATAATCAAAAAATTAAATTCATTATTTAAAATTTATTAACTGAAAAATTAGGCTTTTTCTTAAAATTAATCAGAAATAATGCCTGAATAAGTGTGATACTCGAAATTGGGAAACAATCAATACCTCAAATATCAGCGCTAATTGACTCAAAATTATTCAGTAATAACATATTCCTCCAATCAATTTGTATACTTGTGTAATGTACAAGAGTTAACTAATGCCTACATGCAAAAATTCATGCTTAACAGTTGTGTTTGGCTAGCTTTTGAATCAAAACTCCTTAAATTTCATGAATTTCTGACGACCTTTCATAATTATTTTTTGCGTTTGCCCGTTCGTACCATAAACATTGCAGCGAATATAATACCTTGTACTTTGTATACGTTGGAAACATACATCACACTGACGTTTCTCTTCGTCAATCTTGACAATTCAAGATCTGTTCAACAATTACGATACATGAAATGAAAGGAACCGAGGGTCGATCACAAACTACGTTGGCGATTTCTGAAAAACACACGAGTATGTAATCGTTTATCGTTGGTGAAACCTCGCAGTGAGATGTAAATTCTCGATCAACAATATAACATGGCCTATTAATATTTGGAAACAAACATTTCTGAGCCCATTCGTTGTTTTCTGCAACGAAACTGATTTGTTCTTTTTGTGAAGATACATTCGTAATTAATGGCACACGCGTAACTGTCATAAGCACGAAGCTTTTGTCGACACAGAAATAACATTCGTACATTGTACGAAATTAATACAAAGAGCTACACATATTTTGTCACAAATTAAAAAGAAACGTCTCTCTGGTGGTTGTATGAAAGACGGACAGATCAGCTTTATCGACTCAAAATGTAATTGACAAAAAAGCGCAAGCACGTGGAGTTGTACAGCGTCTTTTTAATCTTTCAAACATGGGGTTTGAACTTTTATGTCCACTATTTAGTCTAGATTTGTTCTTGTTGTGTATTGCAAACCCTATCAATGGGCCCCCAACTATTAACCCACCAATGTGCTAACGCTAGCTGTCATTATTTGCGATCGCGGCTTCCCCGCATTTCCGTTTTTCCTTTTTATCATTCCATGTAAACCAAACAGAGAATAAACACATGAGAATAATTCGTTCTGCTAGTCCGAGTGTTTCTTCCTCCACCATATCACTTCAGGTTATGGTCCCAGGTTACGCGAAGTGCTAATCGGTTTTGGAAAGTGTTGTTTTGGCCGAGGAGAAGAAAACTGAGCGGTTCCTACCTCGCTGTTCGATGGAACGAATGTCACCGCCTGGAAGATCCGTGTGAACATTCTGCTCGAAGAACACGATCTGCTGCAGTGTATCGAGACAGAAGCGGAGGCGGTGGATGCGCTGAAGGATGAAGGTGGAGATACGGCGGAGATGAAGCGAGAAAAAGCGGCGAAACGGGCAAAACGTTTGAAGAAGGATCGGAGGTGTAAGTCGCTCTTGGTGTCCCGTATATAGTTGGAGTCCCGCAGTTGGAGTACGTGCAGGAGAAGGACACGCCAAAGCAGATTTTCGACGCTCGCATCCGTGTGCTCGAGCGAAAGAGCATTGCCAGCCGCATGCATTTGAAGCGGCAAATGCTTTCTTTGCGCTTCGATTCTGGCTGACGCTCGAATTTGTCCGATGCCGTCTTCTCGACGAGGAGATAAAACAGAAGGGGTCAGGTGTCGATTTCTTCACCCCAAAACCTGACGTCACAGCTTTTGCTTGAGCGCCACAGAAAAACAAAAAGAAGAAGCTGAAGTGTTTCGGATGCCAGCAAGAGGAGCATAAAGTGTCGGATTGCCCGAAGGCCGCGCAGAAAGGGAAGCACTCAGAAGAGCATCAATCGAAGGTGAATCTGGCCGACTGAAGCGCAGTATCGTTTGTGGCGTTGAATTGTGAGCGGATGGAAAAGTCAACCGAACCGCATCGCGTGCAGTGGTTCGTCGACTCGGGCTGCTCAGATCATCTCGTTAAGGACCGGGAGCTCCTCGAGGATCTCAAACCACTGGCAAAGCCGGTGCAAATCGCAGTGGCGAAGGATGGCGAATCAATCGTGGCAATCGGGTACGGTAAGCCTGTTTTCCTGCGTCAACGGTAAGTACATTCCATGTACTGTTAAGGATGATTTGTTTGTGCCGTCACTACGCTTCAATCTTTTCTCCGTGCTGAAAGTGGATCTATAGTGATTCCGAAACCGTTGCAACCGGTACGCGTCGCGGAAAACTTTACGAACTTAATCTCTACACGAGTGAAGATCGTGAAAGTGAGGCGATGCTTGCGTGCGGTCGTATTTCAAGAGACTTACAGTTGTGGCACCGCAGGTTTGGACATTTAAACGCGAAGCTGCTCGATCTGCTGATAAGTAAGCAATTAGTGGACGGTTTGATTCAAGTAAAGCGAGTTTCGGGCGATGATCAGATCGTGTGCGAGCCGTGTGTTATCGGGAAACAAACGCGTAAGCCCTTCCCCGCGCGTGAAGGCAAACGGTCGTGGCGAGTGTTGGAAGTGATCCACTCGGACGTATGTGGACCGGTAACGCCGACCGGCCTGAACGGCGAAAGATATTTCTTTTCATTTGTGGACGATTGGAGCCATTTTGCGATGGTTTTTCCAATAAAGAAAAAGACTGAAGTGCTTGAGTGTTTCGAATACTTCGAGGCGTTAGTCACGGCAAAGTTCGGGCTTCGTATTTCCCGGCTTGAATGTGACAATGGTGGCGAGTATCAAAACAAGGCTTTTACCGCGTTCTGTCTGATGTATATATACCTGCGCATTTCGAGAGTTTTCGAAATGTCAACGTTCGTTGACACGATAACCGATGTTTCGATCGGTTGAGCCGAAGGGCTCATAAGAAGGTGAGAAAAATACATAGACGTTAGTCTACTCAGAACGATCTGACGAGTGAGTTGTATTTTCCGCTAAGTTTAATTATCACGGTGATATTATTACACAAAAGTGGCGACAAGGAAATTCTAAAGTTTAACGGAGGCCAAGAAAGGATTTACGCTTGCTTTCTACCAGCACCGAATTGCAGCATTGAAAGACACCAAAGTCTCCCCAAATAGTAGCAGTCTTATCCAACATCAAAGGCAAAAGTATAAGCAAGGTATAAGGCTATGTTATTAACCGGCATTCCGTAGTTGGGAAGTCGGATAATCGTGAAAAACAAAAATCACCAGCACGGCCAACGGTTAGTTTCCGTTGAATTTCTTAGACCGAGGTTCAGTGGAACCAGATCAGACGACGGAGATTGGTTTCTCGATTGCTGGTGGAGAATTTTTCTACACGTAGAACATCAAGTAGGGTGAGTCAATTTTTTTTATTTATTCGGGATTTATTCAACATAAAAGAGGAAGTGAGTCTGATAGGTGTTTATGAGAACCTAATGTGTTTTTTTTTTATTTCAACACTTTTCATACACACTGTTGTTTTTCATTTTTTTCTCTCTCAATCGCCAAAATACCACGATTTCGTATATCGTGGGTTTGAATAATACCCGTTCGCAGAAATCTGAATCAGAACGCGGTTAAATAACTGAATAGCTTTGCTTAAACACCATTAGTTTTGAGTCCTGTAGCATATTACAATGAACTCTGCTGTGGCCCTTACATTGGAACCCTACCGTAGGGGAACATCATTTAATGATTGGTTTACCCCGCTGAAATATTTCTTCCGGGTAAATGACATAAAGGAAGAAGACAGAATGGCCTATTTCATTACCATTAGTGGCCCGGTGATATTCGCCGAGATTAAACTCCTTTTTCCAGCAGGAAATTTCGACTAGACAAAACGGACCCTGATCTAGTTCAACGGTACCAATTCAGTACCAGAGCTCAGAGTCCCGATGAAAGCACGGAAGATTTTATTTTGAATTTAAAACTTCAAGCTGACTTTGTGGGTTTCGGAACTTTAAAGACGTCGCTATTCTGGATCTCCTCATTGCAGGCATCAGTGACAAAAGACTCAGGCAACGGCTTTTGAGTGAGGACAAATTGAGTTTGGCAAATGCGGAGAAGATAATCGCTACATGGGAGGTAGCCCAAGCTAACTCGGGTACAGCTGATCAGCCAAGCTTGGAGCAATCAGAGTTGATAGCTGCGGTGAACAATAGAAATAATGAACAACAGGGGGCATTGGCGACAAGAATATCTCAGGTTTATGATTTAACAAGGAAATACCAAAACCCGGTGGGAGACTTTAGTAACAACCGACGAACAGTAAAATCTCGTTTAAGGTTCAGACCGGTTGAAAGGATACAGTACGCTAACAGAGCTGGACGTGGAGGTGGAGCACGAAACTTCCAAACGCAAGAAGGTTGGGTTGATGAACAGCGGCAATGGCGGAGACCTGACTATTCTCAAATGATCTGCAATTTCTGTGGGATCAAGGGCCATGTTCGGAAGAAGTGCTACAAGTTGAAGAATATGAACCGTGACGCAGTGAATCTAGTCGATTCATATAGACCAGGTCCATCAGCTGACAAACACATCTCCGAAATGCTGGAAAGGATGCGGACTAAGGATGACGACGATGAGATCGAGGACGAATCAGGTAATTTACAGTGTATGTTAGTTGTTTCTATAAACAAGATAAGCAACCCATGCTTGGTGCAAGTTGATATTGAAGGGAAAAACTTAAAAATGGAGGTTGATTGTGGCGCGTCTGTGTCTTTAATTAGCAAAAAGCGATATATATCGAAGTTTGACAATCCTTTGCGTAAATATAGCGAACCATTGATGGTCGTAAATGGCACAAAATTGAAAATTGAGGGAGAAGCAACGGTTTCGGTCAGATTTAATGGAAAGGAAGCGCTAATGCAGCTACTGGTTCTTGATTGTGACAACGATTTTTATCCACTTTTAGGCCGTACTTGGCTAGACATGTTTTATCCAAATTGGAGACAATTTTTCACCAATTCGTTTCAAATAAATAACTTAAAGGATGATTCAGGTGAAATTGCCTTTGACGAACTAAAAAAAGGTTTAAAAATGTATTTAAAAATAGTTTTTCGACTCCGATTAAAGGTTTCAAAGCAGAACTGGTAATGAGGGATGAGAATCCTATATTTAAAAAAGCTTATGACGTCCCTTATAGATTGGAGGACAGAGTGGCTGAATATTTGGATAAGTTGGAAAAACAGAAAGGTATAACAACAGACACTAGTGAATGGGCTTCGCCAATCATAATAGTAATAAAAAAAATAATGAAATTCGTTTGGTCATAGATTGCAAGGTGTCCATAAACAAAGCCATAGTACCCAATACTTACCCTTTGCCTACTTCACAAAATATTTTTGCAAATTTGGCTGGGTGCAAAGTTTTTTGTGCGCTTGACCTAGAGGGGGCATATACCCAACTAGAGTTAACGGAGAGGTCCAAAAAGTTTGTGGTCATTAATACAATGAAAGGATTATACAAATACAACAGGTTGCCTCAAGGAGCATCATCAAGTGCGTCCATCTTTCAACAAGTCATGGATAAAATTCTGGAAGGGTTTGCTAATGTTACATGTTACCTTGATGACGTGCTTATTGCCGGAAAACCATTGAAGAGTGTAAAAACAAATTATTGTTAGTACTAGAACGTTTAGGAAAAGCAAACATAAAGGTAAATTTTGATAAGTGTAAATTGTTTGTAACAGAGCTTATACATCTGGGACACATCATTAGCGATTAAGGACCGATCGATTAGACCGTGTCCCGACAAAATTTCAACCATAGAAAGAGCAAATGCTCCAAAAAATGAGCCAGAGTTAAAATCATTTTTAGGATTGTTGAACTATTATCATAAATTCATACAAAACTTGTCTGCGGAATTGTATCCTTTGTACAACTTATTGAAGAACAATGTGAAGTACGTTTGGGATGACAACTGTCAAAAAGCCTTTGTGAAGAGCAAAAATTTGCTGATTAGGACCAACTTTTTAGAGTTCTACGACCCGAAAAAGCCTATGGTGGTGATCTCTGACGCCTCAAGTTACGGTCTAGGGGGTTTAATTGCCCATTAGGATAAGTGACCTTGAACGCACGCACACTACAGTGCCATTTAAATCAAAGGAGAACAAGAAAGAAGGAATATCTTTTGGAGGAAAACAAACCATCATTCCTCTGCATGTGCTAGAAAGGAAAAGGTGATTAAACGTCAAAAAGCCTAATGTAGTAGAAGGCTTAGAAAAACCGATTAGTTTTACGTCATTCTCTCTAAATTCTGCACAGAAAAAGTATTCCTGGTGCAGTTGAAAACCAGAATATAGCAGTCGCGCCAATCGATTTTACTCCAGTTCCATAAGTCCAAACAATGGCGCATCTAGTGCGCTGTATAGCGCATCAGATGCGCCATACAACGCACTAGATGCGCCATTATTTGGACTTATGGAACTGGAGTAAAATCGATTGGCGCGACTGCTATATTCCGGTTTTCAACTGCACCCGGAATATCCTATTTTACATTTGGAATCTTTGGCTTTAGTGTGCACGATAAAAAAATTTCACAAATACTTATATGGACAAAACTTCACTGTTTACACAGACCACAAACCTTTAGTGGGAATTTTCGGAAGGGAAGGTAAAAATTCCATTTATGTAACAAGACTACAACGATTTGTGTTAGATTTAGCGATATACGACTTTGACATTATTTATAGACCCTCACATAAATTAAGAAATGCATTCCGGATGATTTGGACACTGATGTCATCAATAATATAAATCTCAGAAAGGAACTGCCTCTTGATGCTAAATTGATCGCAGAGGCTACAAAAACAGATGAGTTCTTACAAAAAGTATTATCGCTTATGCTCAATGGCTGGCCAAAAAGGATAGACAAACCTTTCACTGATGTTTTTTCAAACTATTTGAACCTAGAGCTCGTGGATGATTGCCTTCTTTTTATGGATAGAGTAATTATACCAAAAATATATCAAACGCAAGTTCTTAAGCTGTTGCATGCTAATCACTCCGGAGTAATCAAAATGAAGCAATTGGCCCGTAACTCAGTATATTGGTTTGGCATAAATACCGACATTAATAAATATGTAGCCAATTGTGATGCATGTAACAGTATGGCAATAGTACATAAACCTAAATAGACATTTCACTGGACACCAACAAGGAAACCTTTCAGTAGAATACATATTGATTTTTTCTTTTTTGAACATCACATTTACTTGTTGATTGTGGATAGTTACTCCAAATGGATTGAAGTAGAGGGAATGAAATATGGTACGGATTGTAATAAAGTATTGAAGAAGTTGGTGGCATATTTCGCGAGGTTTGGCCTGCCGGACGTGTTGGTGTCGGACAATGGTCCTCCATTCAACTCCAGAGTTTTTGTGGATTTCTTGGAGAAACAGGGTATAAAGGTTATGAAGAGCCCACCTTATAATCCTTCAAGTAACGGGCAAGCCGAGAGGTTGGTTAGAACTGTAAAGGAAGTCCTAAAGAAATTCCTAATGGACCCAGAAATTTCGGAGTTGGATCTGGACGATCAGATAAATCTGTTTTTGTTCAATTTTAGGAACAATAATTTGACGAAAGAGGGACACTTCCCATCTGAAAGGATATTTTCATATAAACCAAAGACAATTTTGGATTTAGTGAATCCGAGGAATAATTATAAACAAAATATGGCGGTACCTCAGTCCAATGATGGACCTCAAACTGAGCATCAAAGAAACAAAAAATCGATAAGCTCAGAAGACCTCATTGATAATCTGAGGGCTGGTGATGAGGTGTGGTATAAAAATCACAATCCAAATCACCAGGCTAGATGGATTAAAGCCTCGTTTATTAAAAAGTACTCTCAAAATGTCTTACAGATATGCATTGGAAACGTGGACACCATGGCACACAGGACGCAGATCAGAGTCTGTAAAAAACCCTGATTATGGCAAGGGCCAAATGTTTGGATCACCAAAGAAAAATCACATGATGTATTGAACCAGGACCAAATGACTCCCAACGATGAACCGCCTAATGGCGAGGAACAATCGGAACATCCGGCTCCAAAGGGAGACAGGAAGCGGAAGCGAAAGGAAACGAATGCTGATCAACAGGAGCCTCGAAGATCCAAACGTCTGAAGAAGGTGAACCGCAGTGATGAATTTTAATACAGTTGAATTTTTGAGTTTTCGGATTGGCCATTTGAATTCGTTATTTTTTAAATATTATTTATTGTTTGATTAACTTCAAGTGCGGATTATTGTTTAAACTTTGAGAAGGGGAAGAATTGATGTATATATACCTGCGCATTTCGAGAGTTTTCGAAATGTCAACGTTCGTTGACACGATAACCGATGTTTCGATCGGTTGAGCCGAAGGGCTCATAAGAAGGTGAGAAAAATACATAGACGTTAGTCTACTCAGAACGATCTGACGAGTGAGTTGTGTTTTCCGTTAAGTTTAGTTATCACGGTGATATTATTACACAAAACTGTCGACGTAAGGGGATCCAGATTGAATGGACCGTCCCCTACACCCCCGAGCAGAATGGGACGAGCGAACGGATGAACCGGACGGTAGTCGAGCAAGCACGGGCCATGTTGGAGGATGCGAAGATTGCCAAGGAGTTCTGGGTGCAAGCAGTCGAAACTGCTGTGTACATTACGAACAGATGTCCAACGAGTGCAAATGAGTCAAATGCAACGCCGTTTGAAGTTTGGGAGAAGCGGCGTCTGAACGTTAGCAAACTGCGGACATTCGGTTGCACTGCTTACGTTCACATCCCGAAGGAGCGGCGCCGGAAGCTAGACGCAAAGGCTTGGAAGGGAATTTTTCTTGGATATTCGCCGAACGGGTACCAAGTGTGGAACCCACAGCCAAAGCAGATCATCGCTGCGCACGACGTGGACTTCGTGGAGATGCCAGAAGAGCTGCAGACGTCCGAGAAAGAGAAGAATAAGAAGAAAAGTATTCCGATGATTCGCGCGCGAAGAGAAGATGATGAAGAACAAGAAGATCAAGAAGAAGAAGAACAGAAAGAAGACGAAGAAGAACAAGTGTGTTAGGCTGACGAGTCTGAAGGTGAGCAAGAAGAGGACGAAGAGCAGTTCACAAGTTTTCGTGAAGAGGTAGAACATCCTGAGAAGCTTGTGGATGGTGTTTCTGAAGGTCGTCCAGTTCGTACGAAGGCCATGCCAGCGTGGCACAAGGACTACGAAGTCGACTACGCTACTTTCGCTCTGAATGCCATGTCGTACGTCGAGAACTTGCCGGATTCTTTGAAGGAGATGAAGAAGCGGGACGACAGCGGGATGGCAGCGGGCGATGCAGGAGGAGATGGACGCGTTGATGAGAAACGGTACATGGACCTTAGTAGGGCTGCCGGAGGGGAGGACCACGGTATCCTGTAAATCGATCTTCAAGGTAAAGCAGTCGGAAGATGATCAGCCGCCACGTTACAAGGCTCGTTAGTGGCGAGGGGCTTCAGCCAGAAGCCGGGATTTGATTATTCAGAAACATTCGCTCCTGTGGAGTTCTCCGCATGGACACGCTGCAAGCAGTTTTGGCCCTGGTGAACCAAGAAGGAATGGCCGTCCACCAAATGGACGTTAAGACGGCGTTGCTGAATGGCGACTTTTCTGAAGATATATACATGGTCCAGCCCGAGGGCTTCAACCAGCAAAAAGGACTTGTATGTCGTTTGAATAAGTCACTGTATGGTTTAAAACAGGCGTCAAGGTCGTGGAACATCCGGTTTCACAAGTTCATCGAGCGGCTAGGGTTGAAGAGAAGCCCAAACGACTTGTGTCTGTACTATCGAGGCACTGGAAAGCAGCAGGTAATTGTCGTCCTGTACGTAGATGATATCCTCATCGTGAGTCCGTTGGAAAGGCTGGTGTGCACCATCAAGCAGTGCTAAGCTCGAGAGTTCGAGATGAGCGATCAAGGCGTAGTGAAGCATTTCCTGGGTATGCGGATCCATCGTGACACGAAGCAGAAGGTGATGAGGATCAGTCAGCGTCGGTCCTTGGAAAGCCTGTTGACGCGTTTTCAGATGCAGGATTGCCGCCCAGTGTCGACACCGATGGAGAACAAGTTGAAACTACCAAAAGGAGAGGAGTCCAAGAATATTACGAAACCGTATCGAGAATTGGTCGGATGCATAATGTACGTGTCTCTGACGTCCAGACCAGACTTAGCTGCTGCTGCGAGCTACTTCAGCCAGTTTCAGGTGTGCCCAAATGGCGAGCATTGGGGTCACCTTCGACGCGTTCTCCGGTACATCAAAGGTTCCCTTCAGCTTGGACTGACGTATCGAGGCAACGGTGACAGCCCGCTTTTGGAGGTCTACACAGACGCTGATTGGGCGAGTGACACCACCGATCGTCGTTATGTGTCTGGAGCGGTGTTTAAAGTCTGTGGAGCCGTCGTCAGCTGGTTTTCGAAGAAGCAGGCTACGGTATCCTTGTCCTCAACCGAGGCGGAGCTGGTTGCTCTGTGCGTGGCTGCCTGCCACAATCAGTGGCTGGTTAGTTTATTGCGAGACCTTGGACGCTGTCCAGATGGTCCCATCCAGTTCCACGAGGATAACCAGTCGACAATCAAGATTGCTACCAACCCGAAGGATTCGGCTCACCTGAAGCACATGGACGTGAAGTATTTCTACACTCGTGAGCTGGTCGAGAAGAATCTCATCAAAATCGACTACGTGCCGACAACGATGCAGCAGGCGGACATTTTGACTAAAGGTCTTCCTGCGCCAACGTTCAGAAAGTTACGGGACAGCCTAGGAATGGCAGATTACTGCGTTTGAGCGGGCGTGTTGTGTATTGCAAACCCTATCAATGTGCACCCAACTATTTACCCACCAATGTGCTGACGCTAGCTGTCATTATTTGCGATCGCGGCTTCCCCGCACTTCCGTTTTTCTTTTTCATCATTCCATGTAAACCAAACAGAGAATAAACACATGAGAATAATTCGTTCTGCTAGTCCGAGTGTTTCTTCCTCCACCATATCACTTCAGTTCTCCCATTGTACAATACCTTTTGTATCTTAATCGTTTTGAAGAAGTGCGGTCAACAGTTTACGTAATAAGCCGGCGAGACCCAGCTCGCTTCTTTGTTTATATGCTTTTCTCATACTCATACATACATTGTTCGATAGCTACATTTATAGCACCTCAGTAAAGGGATGTATACACTTCACGAACCTGATTTTTTGGAAAGTGCTGATTCAGAATTCGTGGTTGTTCTCACTAGGCCACGCTGACTCGTGAGAACATATCTGATTAATGAGCATGAAGTTATAGCTCTTGATAGCGCTTTAATTTTTATTTTAGGTTAGTTTAATTATTCCCGGCCATACCAGCAGAAACACCTTCAAGCATGAGTACGGTATAAAAGAGAAACAGCGATTGGCTGGTCATCACGAAGTTCATTTCGTGAATTTAAAAAAAGGTGTAATGATAGTATTTCACCAGATAAAAAGCGTTTTGAATGTTTAATACAATATACGAGACATTTGTTCTATGTACAAAATCCATGTTTACGAAACGCGTGAAAGCTACTTAACGAAAAAAAAATTCAGTGTACATTTGTCCTTGCATTAAATAGTATCGTTCGCCGTGTGAATAATAGGGCCTCAGGAAGATGAAAACAACGAAATTACTAGAAATTAAAGAGATAATAATTAAGTTGTGATTTCAGTTAATTGCAATTAGTATTGTTGTAAAATGCCTCCAACTAGACGGAATAATATCGGTCGTGGCAACCGCACGGCTGCTAGCTTAGCAAATTCTCGAATGAGACAAAGCGACAATCAGCGTGCAACTCAAACTGAATTGGATCGACAACGGATTTCATGGGCTCGAATGATGTTGAGTGAAGAAGAAACAGCAGCTCAAAATACAAGCGATAAAGTAAGAAAGAAGCATAATCGTCAAGTATCAGAAAGATCAGGTGACAATCTCGCCCAACATAACCTTATAAATTGATTTCGAAGGCAAGTCTACATTCCAAAAAATCTTCAACGTGCTGCCTTTAGTTGATTACAATGCGAGTATATCGATCGCCATTGAATCAATGAGTGTAGTTTGTTCTCATTGTAATGCATTGAAGTTCCCAAATGAAACACCAGAGCCTTTGCGCTCATTGAAGTTTGGCTAAGGACGTGGTTCTGATCATTTTCTGCAGAACATCCAGAGTTATAATTTTTGTTTTAAAATGATTTTGTTTGGCGCAACGCACATAAAAATATTTAAAACTTTTCTTGGACATAAAATTGTGAAACCATCTACGTTACAGGTCAAATTTACCAAAACGCGTGTGGAGCCGATTAAGGTAACCCTTTGGCAGAGAATAGAGCCGGTTATGGTAGCCCTATGTCAGGGCACATTTTCATTACTACATCGAACCGTCGAAAATCAGTATCAGCGGAAATTGTCCTCCAACACCCAAACTGCTGAATGGCACGTCAGCAGAAAATATGCCACCAGCACCGCGGTAATGGATGATGGTCTGATACAAGCGAGCGCCGATAAACATTTCTGGACGATCGGGCTAGCACGCAGCAACAAAATCACCAAACAACAATGTGGCCTTTCACTGGAGGAGAAAACGGAGAGATCATAAGGAATGATCTATCATCCCACGACGTAGTCCTCTTGATGGTAGCAATCCTGTGCCACCGCTAGAAGCGAAATATAAACCGCTTGCTTCAGCTGGAACACAACGTCAAGCAACGCGATCTTAGCGGAATCAGCTCGGTGTGAGCGAATGACGATATCCGAAACCGAGATGTCGACGCGGCGAAAGATGACGCCGCGCCAACTGTCAACATTCCTGTTTTCTGAAATCCTTTGTATGAAATAAGAAATAAATTGAGTCTGTTCTTAGTACTCAAGGAGTTAGTGTCGTTATTTTATATCACACTTCAGTGTAGAAATTGGGTGCGGGCCAATTCCTAAGTTTTATTCTTGTACAAAAATTGTACCGGTATTCACTGCGTGACGGCCCTTGCGGGAGCGGGGTCAGCTTTAGAATATCGGAACCAAACAGCGAGTTCAATATAGCCACCGACGGACACAGCCCATAAATTTCTACAGATTTATATCATGGGAGATTCACTCAGCAAGATTATTCCACCATGATGCGGGACATTGTACAACAATTGCAAGCGATGCTTCATGAGTCCAATGGATTGATTTAAATATTCAAGACTGCTCTAGATCCAAAGCCATCTAAAAACCATAAGCATGCGATTCGAGCTAATTACTTCTACAATAAGTAGTTTAAGTGTGGGCAGGACAACGTCTGCCGGTTCAGCTAGTTCACTATACAATGATTTTGTTCCTTCGGTTTGTGTTTAGATCAGCCACTTAAATATAAACAACCGCAAATTCATGTATTTACACTTGAAAGTTTACCAATAAAAACATTTTTACTACATTATTGATACAACAGGCCATAGTTGGAAACATACAAAAAAAATATGTCCCCAACTGAACGATTTTCTTGTAAAATCATTGTTATATAAGCTATGTGAACAGTTAGTTTTTAGCGTGTAACTGGTTTCTGCACATTTAGACTGCATTACTTGCTTTATCGATTCAATCACGCACAGGAAATTTGCTTAGTCGAATAAATAAATTATTTTGTTGACTTCAACAAATCTGTTTTTTTTGAACTAGTAATTATATTTTATCAAATCAACAATCATTT
Organism: Aedes japonicus; assembly: GCA_034211315.2. Lineage (NCBI taxonomy): Eukaryota > Metazoa > Arthropoda > Insecta > Diptera > Culicidae > Aedes > Aedes japonicus. The sequence continues at coordinate 114,094 of JASCZW010002053.1, read as the reverse complement.
TTTTGCAGGGGGTGCGACTCTATCCCAGATGCAGGATTTTTTTTGTTTTGCTTTTGTGCGATGTGCGCACGCTTAGTAGATAAAAAGAAGATTTCAAAGATTTTGATGAAGATTTTAAAGATTTACTGCAAAAAGATGCAGCACGATGCAAGTTGATGGATTAAGATTCACAAGCTGAAACTAGATTTTTTAAAGATTGATTCGCTAGCGTGGGATTTTTCGATCATCTTAAATCTGGATTTAGATGTGTCGCACCCCCAGATTTTTTGTTGAATCTTCCAGAATGTTATTCGATCAAACAAACTGGTTTGTTGCTATTGTGCATGTTTTTTCACGCGTATACAAAAAAAACACGATGTACGTAAGTGATATTTAAACGACAAAATGGCTGATTCAGAGCAAGGCGGTACGAAACCACTATTCGAAAAAGTTCTTGAAAAGGAATTTCAGCAGCTGGATCCTGACGAATTAGTTTTGGCTAACTTACTCAAGCAATTATGCATCTCCTTAGAGTTTTCAAGAGCATTCTTCAGTAAGTATTATTGGCATAATCATGAAAACGGTAATATGTAGTCTTTTTGTGTTTCAGTAAATCAATACATGATGCCGTCGCTTCGTATTATCGAACGTAAAGAAATAGAGGAGCTGATACCTATACCATACTTAGTGGACCAAACTCAATGTATCCATCGATTAACCAGTAAAACTTAATCAAAAAGGATGTATGTTTGAATATAACATGAAAAGAAAAACAAATCAAGCAGTTTTATCAGATGAACAAACATGTTTGCTAAAACAACTGACATGGAAGTGTCATTTCAACAAACAAGATGGTTGAGTCGACAAATAAAATTGTTGATCCAACCAAAACAATTGTTGATAGGACTAACATGTTGAGATGTATCAGTAACTATCATAATTTTAGAATCAACAAGCATATTGGGTAGAATTCAACAAAAATGTTTTTTAGTCCTCAGATGACAAACATTTTTTTTGAATTTATATTTTGTCGAATGTAAAATCTTTTTTTCTGCGTGATTAAGCCAAATTTAGATCACTTGAAGATCGTGTAGTTCATCTGTTCAGCATAACCAGTGAAATTATGATACCCCAAAAGTTGAAGAAATTAACAATTACGCGGAGGTGAACAACTATAAGTTGATTAATATTGTTTCATTTGCTTCGGATAACATCGGTCATCTTAATGGCAAAATGATTTGGTTGATTATTGCTAAATTAATGACACATTTGGTACAGAGGCCGAATGAGGAGCTAGACTAACATTACATCCCCTTACCGTAGCAAATTGTTTTTCGTTATGCAGGCTGTTAGTTCGATTTCAACTGAATATGCTTACATGTAACTCATACTAAACTTCTTGCTTTTATCATATCTATGTGAGTAAATGCTCAAGTAAAAGGTTTGACGCACGCATTCACTGAATTTTGTTTTGTTTTGTAAGATAGCTTTCACTCGTTTCGTAAACACGGATTTTGTACACCTTAAATTTTTTTACAGAAATCTATAAAGTTTTACCGAATTCTCAACAGCTGAACGTTCGGTAATCTGATTTTAAGGGATTTTGATGAAATTTTACAGATATCTGTAACAATAACTGGATTTTCAAAAATTTTACCGAAATCCTGCTCGTTTCTCGTTTTTAGATGCAGGTAAGGGAACGTCCATTAATTACGTCACGCAAAAATTGACTTGAACGGCTGACAGATTTTAACATGCGGTATCTTCTACTTTTTACGGTTAGCCTCTTGCTCATATCCAAAAGGGAGGACTGGGCTGCATAGGCGTTTTCTATCAAAACATCTGCCCATTTGAGCTGCGGCAACTTCTCGATTATATCATCTATCAAACGATGATCTTGCAGTTCCTGTTCTGCCCATTGCATTCATGTTATTCACTAAATTTTCTAGTGCTTCCGATTTATCTAGTACCGAGTTTCTTGCTTCCTTTCTAATTTTAATTATGTTGGATACTAAATCTCGATAAATTGTTTCGGGCTTACAGAAATATTCTTCCAATCTTTCGATGACCCTAGAAACATTCGTACGATCTAGCATGAGCTGCTGAACACATCTTGCAGCTGGTCCTTGGAGAACCGAGTGTAGCCTTCCCGAATAAAAAATTCTCGTAGATTAACAATTGAATATATTGTAATCATACAATAGAATCGATAGTATTTACGATAATTAGTATTGTTCACAACGATAGGATGACAATAAGAGTCATTGTTACTACAATAGAATCTACTGTAAATTGAGTCATCCACAATAGAAAAGGGGGATTGTTATGCATCTTAACTATACGAAAAATCATTATTTTCCGAGTCAATTACTATTAATTTTAATGTTTCACAATTGTGAAAATCCAAGCATTTAGAGTCTATTGTAATGACATTTTACATGTATCTGATTCATGGTCGGAAATAGGTTTTAATGTTATTCTATATTATTGTATTGTAACTGTATGGTTATTTTTATCCGGGTTGTTAGATTCTCCAGGCTGCTGGATTGTCCTTCTATTGTCATCTGGTCATAAATTTGCTTCAATTTTGGCCAGTCTCTGGCCACACCTGAGAAAGTTGGCAATTGAAGTAGTGCTTGCCTTTTTAAAAATACTACGATGCTATCGTTTACTGCCGTCGCTGACGATGATGACGTTATCATTGTAGACGTTGTCGCCTGAGGTTCGGTTAGAGGTTTAATAAGTGCTGCTTTACTAACAGCCTCGCTAAGTTCCGCAACCTTTATTGTTAATGCAGCTCGTTCACTGCACTTTACACAATTCCTTGGTACCGTTTTTGTCGGTCTTGTCTTTAAGCTGACACAATGCAAATGAAACCATATTAAGTACTCATCACATGCTACCACATGATCCTTCGAATCTAGTTCAGTACAGTGCTGACCGTCACGTAGACGTTGTTCGAATTTACTAAGATTTGATTTTATTGCCTATTCCTTATTGCCTCCTTTTTTTCGTCCTTTCCTTTACATCGGCGCGCCTATCGACGATCGCCTGCTAAGAGGCTTTTGACGTTTTTCCTTTCGTCTAAATGAATATGCAAATACTGACGCGTCAGTGCATACGCAGAATAATAGAATCAGGTCTGTAAAGTGATTAGTTCTCTTCGCAACAGACTAATTGAAAATGTGATTCAATTGTCAACAGAATGGATTCGACGAAAATCACAACGTTCTGTACGTAAAATGGCCGCCGATCTTAATGACTCGACATCGACAATGCATCAACAAGGCGAGTTTCGGAATCTTAGAAAAGAAAAAGCTTGCCAGAGCAACTATCGCGGCACGCTGGAGGAGACTTTCTCATTTCCGATGAAAAGATATTTATCCTGGATCAGTCTCTCAATGTCCAAAATGACAAGTTGTGGATCAGCAAGTCTAAGGACATCCCAGATAGCCGCAGAAATTTACCACAGTTCCAAAGCGCCACTTTCGTGATAGTTTGAAGGGGCAAGCTAATGCTTGTTTTCGTTGAGAAAGGCGTTAGATCAACGCTTTATATTATAAAACGAAAGTTTTGCAGAAATTGTGAAGCCGTGCTTAGAAAGAATGTACAGAAACTATGGTTACGTGTTTCATCTGGACTTACGCGCAACCCCAAATCTTGAGAAAATCTTCTTCCAGAAACAAGTTCGCAGGAATTACACCAAAACCGAACCCTGGCCTAGTAAAAAGTCCCACTAGATGGGGAGAAGAGCCCGTCCTTTATTCACGAAATGTTATCAATAGGATGTTGGCAGGCCACTCTTCCTATCCAAACTACTTCAATTGGTGCTATGAAGGTCCCTCCTTTAATCCATACATATGGTGTTATATAAATAGCCTTCTCGTACTGCGAATTTGGCCCAAGACTGGTGGCGGGCATATTTGACCGACTTTTTAGCCAAGGATTAATGGCTTCCCAGTTCACCAGATCTAATCCCCTTGGATTATTTTGTGTGATCATCCATTCTGTCGAACATAAACGAGCACAACGTGTCTAATTTGGCCCAGAGCAAAGCAGTAATGCCGATGAAAGTCGGGAGCACCGCTTGAGAAGCGTTTGAAGAAGCTGCTCAAAAAGGTTAGAGGCGGTGTAATTCCAAAACATATGCTGTTAGTGATCCATGTAATATTACCTTTCAATAAAAACAATACAATCTGAACAATGCATCAACTAAGAAAAAAAACCTAACAGCTGCCATAAGAAATCAAAGGTCACTACAAAAGTAAACACGGACCGGAACAACCAGCAAAGACTTAGGCAACATAATAAGGACTATGCACTTGCTCTGCTTTCCAGGTTAAGATAGGATAATCTACGACGAGCTTCAATCACGCAATTTCACAGTCGCTACAGGAATTTCGCTGGACAGTATCTTAAGTATGGACAAACAGGCATTGAACAGTTACTTTTTAGTAGAGTTTTGGCATCACCAAAAAGCTGAGCTCTGGCTTTGTAATACTGGCAAAATGCGTAAACGCGTGACTGGATAGTTTACGATTAATGCGTGAATGATATCAAGGGTCGTTCCTTCAACTATTGTATCATCAATGCTCATGTTCCACACGAAGCGAGACATATGTATATAGTATGTATTCACACCAATGAACGCTCAATACCTGTTTTCGAAAGACATAACTCACAGTGTTCATATTCGTACCAACATTGCAGCACGAGATGGAGCCCAGCGGTTTAAACGATATGGTGATTCAGCTCAGTGCGAGAATAGGAAAAACCAGAGAATAAGTTCATAATAGTCAGCTCTATAGTAGACCTTGAGCACAATCGTAATAATTCATACAACAGTTTTTTTTCTTTTATACAACATACTCGCAGTTGGAGCAATATTTTGCTGAACAAAAAATATCTTGCTCCCTCAGTGAATCGCTAGTAGTTGTCTGGTCCGAAGCCGCCGCGTGTAAGAGACAATGGTGCATTAAAGTGCATTAAACATACCGTGTTGATACCGTGGTGAAAGAAGTGAGGACGGAACAAGGAACTGTTTTCGGTTGCAATGCAAACCCTCACGGTCCTCGTTGGGGAGGCAAGTGAGATGAAGAATCTGATAAGTGAGCGAGTAAAATACAGAATCGTCAATTTAAAAAACTCAATTTCGTCACGTGTTAACCATTAATGCGCGGTGTATAAACCAGGATGAAAAAATAGGAATCATACACGCAAAAAAAAGTCGCAGTAGAAACTACCATTTCGAGGGTTAAATTAAGCGCAATCACCAACAATTTTCAGCTGACTATTAATGCGTTTGATTTTACCATGCCTGCGATATGATTAACAATGTTACGGTTGATATCAATATGAGGTCTGTCAAATATACCACAAATGTTGAAGGTTTTACTATAAACGTTGTAAATTTGACTGAAATTTCATCGTAGTTTTAAAGATCGGCATAGTCGGGTGAAATGGTAGTCTTTATTACAAGATTTTTTTCTGTGTACACATGGCTAAGTACACAGAAAAAAATCTTGTAATAAAAACTACCATGTTACCCGACTATGCCTATCTTTAAAACTACCATGAAATTTCAGTAAAATTCACTACGTTTATAGTAAAACCTTCAACATTTGTGGTATATTTGACAGACCTCATATTGATATCAACCGCACCATGGTTGATCTAATCGCAAGCCGGCAAAATCAAATGCGTTTATAGCATAGACTAACTCTAAGACCAGTAGGTCCCATACAAAAACGATTTTTTTCTTGGCTCAGTCAGTACTAGAACATCGTCCCAAGCTCGGTCCCAAGCTCAATAATGCACCCCTTATAATGAACTCACATGAACACACTCTCAAATACTCTGTCAAAATAACACAGCAAATCAAAACAAAGGCGCAAATATGTATAACAAGGTGCTGGCTTCAATGTGTAATTCGGACCAAGGGGTTCTACAACAGTGAACCAATTTCAAATCGCTAGTTACATATTGATTGTTGTTTATAGTCAGCTGAAAATTATTGGTGCATTTATAGTCAGCTGAAAATTACTTATCGGATATAAGTACAAAGTGGAGGTGATATAAGTACAGCAACCGTTTGCTAACTGGGCTAAGTGCACAGCCCAGTTAGCGGATGCTGCTCGGTAACTGGGCTGACATTTCAAATGTAAATAAACTTCGAGGGGGCTTTCGATCAGATTTCGGCTGAGATATTTCATTGCACAATACATACTAAATATTGTTTTCAAGTCTTATGCGGTATTGCGATGTAGCTTATTGTGCACCCCATTGTGCAAAACGTTTGACTTAGTTTGTATGATATAACGACTCAATTTCGTACAGTTTAACCATTTTTCAATCCTCTACGAAACTTATATGCCTTTTACATGCCACTTGCTGATTTCGACAACAAAATGTCATATGCTGTTTTATGAAGTTTATTTGCTTTTTAACTGGGCTATAGCCCAGTTAGCGAACGCCCAGTTAAAAAGCAGCCCAGTTAAACAGCACCCAGTTAGCGAACAGTTACTGTACATTTGAGTATCTGGGCTGGTCTGGTGACCGCCGACAACAACACCAGTAGACAGATACAAAGGCGCATAGCTGGCAATCGTACCTACTTTGGACTTCACAAAGTTAACCATATATAAAACATTATAAAGACTGGTAGTCCTCTACGGGCAGGAAACATAGATATTGCTCGTGAAGGACCAACGCACCCTTGACTGTTGAAGGAAAGGTGTTGCGTACGATTTACGGTGGAGCACGGAACGTAGCGGTAGACGGAACGTAGCGGAATGAATGAATCACGGATTGCATCAGCGCTGGAATATCCTGGTATCATTAGCACCCATGCTAAGTGAGATATTGCAATACATGGGAGATTCAAGGTGCCGCTTTACTATACAGATGCAGTGGTAGATATATTCATATACGGGTATACAGGGGATACGGGTGCACCATGAGAGAGATCTTACTCTCATCCATCGACTGGACTCGAATCATTAATCGTCGGTCTGTGGATGACCGTTTAAAGATATTTTGAACCGCAAGGGCCAGCTCATAAGAGACGTTCGTGTTTTTTTTTCTTTTGTTTTTATATACTAAGTATTTGTTGTTAGTCGATGAAAATGAACTTTTGGTTTTCCGTGATTCTCCGTCACCCATCAACTTTTATAAAGACGACGGAGAACCCTGGAAAAAAGGTATCAGTTAGTACAGCAAGGGCTTTATTCCCTCAATGGCACCATAGTGCTACTTAAATCGTATTTTAAAGTATTGTAATTTGTAGGCTTCGCTTAATTTAGACATTAGGGGGGAAAAATAAAAAAAGGGTTACGTGATTTGTGGGATATATAGAAGTATAAAAATTGTTAGAGTCGCACCCTTACTAGATGAAAGTCACCATAAAGAAACCTCCATAAATTCAAATCACGCCATGCGTTTAGGAAGACTTATGGAGGGCCTTTACTGCAGTGAAACGCATATCAGTCCCATATGACTTTTCAGTGGTTTTGAGTTATGATTAATAATAGTTCTAATTATCATTGTTCTTTACGTTTTAATGGGAAACTAGGGTAGTTTGAATCCTAGAGAGTTTGAGCTGTTTAGTGGAATACCTGTAACTAGAAATGAGAAGAAAAATTAGTATTGCCCATTTCAACTAGCTTTGCTTATCTTGACAGACACGCGTATTTCATCTACAATGTGCAGAATTCTTCAGTGTCTCGTACTAATAATTCGACTGTCGAGTTTAAAGCTCCGCTAATGATAGAGGAAGCGAAACGGCAGACACATCCCTAGTGGGATTTTTTGATGGCCCTCTGAGTGTTTTATATGTACTTAATTGAGAGCATGAGAACATATAGCAGCGACAAGGTAACAATATCAAATCGTGTTTGATCAAAGCAGCATTATACAACAGCAACCAACTACTCTCATGCTATCATTTAAAATTCTACAATTATCATAAAGTTGTATCAATCTGATTCTCTAATTTTTCTCTAATTCGAAAAAATACTTATTTTACAATCGGACATACAAAATAATCGCACATCAGTCTCACTGCTGTTTTGACGCATGAAATTTTATAAATTTGTAGTTTTTCAGTGAAAAGTATTTAACACACCATAATTCAAACTAAAGAGTGTAAAAATATACATACAGCATGCGAAACATAGTGTATGATCGAAACATGTATCGCATAGTGTATGTATCGAAACATTCGATGATTTTTCGTATGGAACTAATATGCGTTTCACGGCAGTATAATGTTCATAAAAAATAGGTGATAATTATTTTCACATCGGAGTAACTATAAATATACATATGTTTTATCACCAAGGAAAGTCTCCCGCCCAATCCCATCCAATTTCTAACTCCAGATGTCTATAAAGCATGAGTTCTCGGCATCTTCTTAAGTAGGCATCTAATCAACACTTCCCCCCATCTCTGCTGATCATAAGAACCTGGTCAGGTGTTGAGCAAAGAAAACGAATTATGAAGCCATTCGGAAAATGCTCTGCTATGCTATGCTATGCCATGCTATAAATAATAAGTGATAATGATGTGAGGGTGTTGTACAAAAAGGAATTTGTGACTAAATTAACGAACGTTGCTTAGCCTAAACATAAATAAAAATTCTGTCGTGAATCGCAGATCTGTCCCATCTGTAAAAACTGAGCATTGAAAAATATAGAGAAGTTTCCACACTCGTTTTCCAGATACACATTTTTTCATACATGGACGAAGCTGAAATTTTGTAGAACAACGTAACAAATGGCCTACATCTTCTTATTAACCTGCGTAAAATCTTGAATCTGGAAATTCTCAGTGTGATGCATATGGCTGAATAAATCATATTTTTAAGGCAAATATTGAAGAAATCAAATCAAAACCTGATATTAACTCAAATTGTAGTTGTGATTGATCTGCGGTTCACGACAATATGAAGCGTAAACATTCAATACCTTTTCAGAGATACAGTGTCCTTGAATTTGAATACAATCAAATCACCTGGTTGTGGCATCAAACCCCAAAAAAAGCTTTCTCCGGAATAAGCTTTTTGTATAGTATATGTTTTGTAATGTTGAATTCCTGTTTTTACAATCGCAGGAGGATTATTGTGAGGATAGAAGGCAGGTATTTTTCCAAATTGCTTGTCCTTTAATTTTTGAATTTTTCCTGAAAAAAAAAATGTAGATATAATACATACCCAAAATACATGCATGATGCAGGAATTACTCGCAGCTCGGAACAACTTTTTTGGCAACAGAAAATTGCTAAGCTTCTTATAAATTTGACGTGTTTTGTTTTTGCTGCGTCGTTTTAGTGAAAAAATATCAAACAATAGTTCGTGTATCATTAAAGGTGGGCAACAGTAGCGCTGCCATTTCAGATGCGCTGCAGCGCTCTCATTTTAGTTTAGACACCCTTCTCCACACCGGTGCTATAGCGGTGATCAATTTAGTAACCCTATTCCGTACCGGTAGTGAGGTAGAAGTAATCATTGTTATTGCAAGTTTCACGAATTCCTAGACATTTGTGATGATTGTGCTTGCAGTGTATTTTTTTCGCACTCAGCTTTTCCCAAAAATTTGCATTGACAGTTGTGTTTGCATTTAGCGTGCATATGTATTTACATGACGTATTTATGATTATTGTTTGTTTACATGTGATACCAAACAAATCAACAGTACAGCACACAAAATGGCTTCAAAAAAGGTTTTCGAATCAAATTCCGAACATGCGAATAAAAAACGCCGTCAGAAATATCCGGCATCGGAGTTGGGCACAAGCACCATTCTTCCGGAAAAGAATTGAGAAAATGGGGAGTAGCGACAACGCAGAGGAATTTATTCACCAGTGTTGGCTGTTTGCTCACAAGTTCTTAAAGCACGTACCCAAAATAACCATTAGCCAACCACTTAGTCTGGTATGTATTGCCTTGATTTCGAAATTGCCAGATCTGATTTTAGCTGTCGTTTCAACATGTCCACCTCATCCCCTCCCCCGTAATACCACTTCTATTGTATCGTTACAGCTTATCGTAATGCAACATCTACGCCAGACCAACAGCAACAATATCGCATCGCCAATCTGCTGTTGAATGCCAACATTAAGATTCCTACTTCTCCATTCCTACCCAAATCATCGTAATCCCTAACCTCGACCAAGCCGCGAGTTTTTCGGCTTTCCAAAACTAAGCTAGTAAGTTATTGTCGTTGTTAAAATGAAAAAAAAACTCGGCTCCGTTATGCCTATGGCACTTAAACCTCATAAATAAATAAGTTAAAAAAAGGAAGCATGCTCCTTCCTGTATTTTTATTCCGCTACACATCCTTAAAATCTAGTCTATTTGTTATCGTCCGTCTCCGTCTGCGTTCAAGGGCATTTTCATTCCACTTGGCTTTTTTCGGACTCTTCATACTCCTGAGAAGAAATCCACATCTGCTGAAATGTTCCGATGAATAGATCCGCCTATCCAAGCTCCGAACCACCGTTCTACAGAACCGTTGGCCGAAATCATTTTTAACCGAGTGTTGGATGGTTCCCGGTGCTGCAGTTCTCGATTCAAACGTTCCAGGAAGCCAGGCAGCAGAGTATTTCCACCGGTAACAATAAACGATCCATACAGGGGATAAGCGCACGTCAGCCAACTGACCTTCTCCCAGCATCGTATGATCAAATAAGCTTTCAGCCAGTTTAAAACGCTCCGGACCGAAATACTGATGATACCCGTTGGGAAATTCAGAGCCGCAACTCACTGCTGGTGACATTGTTGTCCAATTTTGTTTCCAAATCCATGTTCAGTGCTTCATCCAGAAGGATAATTTGTTGTTGTTCACCAGGTTTGAGGATGATTTGACATATCGCACGCTAACTCAAGCAACAGTAAATATAAATTTTGGGGCAATGTTGAGTGTGATAAAAAATCACTGTGACAAAAAAATTCTCACACTACTCTTATAAGGTGCAAAAAGCGCAATATTATAAATCATTGATTTGTACAGGCTCAATCGAAACAACTTTACAAAACCAAGTTTTCATTTTTATATACATCAGTTATCTTTAAACTAAAGGGGGATTTTTGAGTAGATCCACTTTTTACGAAAATTGAGTAACATTTCCGTGAGAGAAAAAGAGATAGTATATAATTGTACTCAAAAATTGAGTAAAATGAAACGGGAGTGTAATTTTCTTTTGTCTCCTGAAAGCGCGTGTATTTTGCATTCAATCCACCACTCTGCCACTGTTTCCATTCGTTTTTTGAAGCTCGCACATCTTAGTTCAAAGAGCAGTAGCTTCTTGAGGACAAACTCCTTTGTTTTACATCCGAAGAACATCAAAAACTGTCCGGGTAGTCCACAATTGTGGGTAAAGTAGACGTTTTTCGTTTATTTTTTTATTTTTAATAATATTATTATTTATTAAAGACACTTAACCATTTATGTGGCATTCGTGTCGAGACGTTATTTTATTATGAATTCATACATTTATTGAATTTATCAATTGGAATGCATAATTTTATAAAAATATGCATTGAAATGCATACATTTGATTTATGCATTATATGGAATGCATATATTTAAAATATGCATTGGAATGCATATATTTGATATATTATTATTAATGTATAAATTTTTATTCATTTTGTCACAGGGATACTCGAAAAAAACACGAGGCGCGAACTTTTAATTTTTTATTGCTTTCGCTTTGCTTGTCGGGACACGAATGATAACAGAAAATGGAACAGGACTGATGCTTGATGGAAAAGGCCTATTGTACACTGAACTGAATTATCGGTACGGAAACACACTCATCGGAATTACAAGTAGTACAATATCGTGTAATAAGTACCGAATATACTCGTAAGGCCGATTTACATATGTACGGAAAACCGGAATGCTACACTAGGAATACTAACCAAATTATACTACAACTCAGCCATGCCTGACTATTGATCGGCTCGATCACAAAACACAGATACAAGACATATAACCCACATAACACAAGACATATAACACACATTACACAAGACATATAAACACAACCATAGAGTATTGCTTTCTCAATCAGGTATTCAAGTTCAATGATGCTTTACCTCAGAATCACTACTACTTCCGCCCCTCCAATCGGCCCACCGCTTCATTCGTGACGATTCTATTATGCCATCATAGGGCAATTGAGATATTTGGCCATTTTCGATATCTCTGACCACATATCTGTCATTCGGGAGAACTTTATGTATGCGATAAGGGCCTTTGAACTTGGGGATAAACTTTTTGTTCGTTCCAATAGTAGTATCTATATTTCGAATGACAACGTTATCACCTTCGGAAAACACAATGGGAGGTCTATGTTTCTTATCATGTAATTCGGAGTTACGATTCTGAGAACGCCCAATGCATTTTGAAGCAGCTTCCCGAAGGGATTCCAAATCTCTGTTTGACTGCCTAAGTTCGAAATTCACCTTATCATCCAAAAACTCGGAAAGAACATCAACATCGCGTCCACGTTGTTGGACTCCATACAGAAGCATACTGGGTGTCTGACATGTAGTCGAATGAATAGAATTGTTTACAGCGTATTCCACGTTTCCCAAAATTTTACACCAATCCGAATGCTGTACTGGTTCTGTAAGTTTAGCCGACAAAGATTTGATAATACCATTGACTCGCTCGACTTGGCCGTTAGCCTGAGCAGAAGCAGTAGCAATCTTCACATGTTCAATGTTATTGTCCAAGAGGTACGAAGTGCAATCTAAAAAGGTAAAACACGTTCCACGATCGCTGACGACCCTTCTTGGTCGGCTATAATTTTCAAAATATTTATCAAGACAAACGCAAACTTCTTTCGTACTTGTCGAATTCCCTGGATACAGTTTGACATATTTCGTGAAGGCATCAACCACCACCAGAATGTGTGTTTTTTTTTTTTGAAACGACTGATGGAAGGGGACCGAAATGATCAATGTGAATCGTATCGAATGGAACGGGTTTTTTCGGAATACTGTACAAAGCGCGACAACTGGAATTAGGATCGGAATGGATTATACAACGGACACAATTCTTAATATATTTCTCTACCTCGGTTTTCATATTCGGAAACCAATAATGCATCTGAATTTGCGTATGCGTCTTTGTAATTCCCATATGGCATAATTTCTCATGCACACTGCGTATTACGTTGGTTACCATTTCCTTGGGTACATAAAATAGAAGTTTTCCATCAGTGCTACAACGGTATACCAACCCATCTTCTAGACAGAAATGCTTCACAACTCCACTCTCCAACCTCTCTCTCAACTCGGCAATATCCTTATCTCGCCCTTGCGTAACTTGAAGCTGGAAATCAAGATCATCTGAATTGACTGCCGAAATTACTTGATCAGAGTTATCATAAGTTACGATATTGGCACTAGGCAATCGACTCAGAGCATCCACATGATTCATAAGCCTACCATGGCGATGTTGAATAATGTAGTGGTAATTTTCTAACTCAAGGGCCCATCTCGCGATTCTAGCATTAACACTCTTTTTGTTCAATGTCATAGTAAGTGAGTTGCAATCTGTAATGATGCGGAACGGAATTCCTTCCAAATAGATGCGGAACTTCCTTAACGAGTAGATAATAGCTAAGTTCTCTAGCTCAAAACTGTGATGACGCGATTCAGCAGCGGATGTTCGTTTGGAAAAATACCCGATTGGATGAAATTTTCCATCATTCTGCTTTTGCATCAATATACCACCAAAACCTTCACTACTGGCATCACAATGCAGTTCTGTTTCTCGCTTTGGATTATAAAGAGCAAGGACAGGAGAAGACACCAACTTGCTTCGTAGGGTTTCAAAAGCTTCTTTGCATTTCTTGTCAAAGTTAAATTTGACTCCAGGATTACCTAACGCACGTAAAGGCATAGCAATTGTTGAGAATGATGGAACAAACCTTCGGAAATACGAAAACAAACCCAAGCATTTACTAAGATGCTTCACATCACAAGGAATTGGCAGTTTTTCAATTGCAGCCAGGTGCGAATTGTTTGGTCTTATGCCATTTTTGCTTACTGTAAATCCCAGCAATTCAATCTCCGTGAAACCAAATTGACACTTCTGAGCCTTTATCTCTAGTCTGAATCCTGCCAAAGTACGAAGAACCTGTTGCAAAACGTTAACATGTTCCTCGATCGTTACTGTTGCTATTGTAATATCGTCCAGATAGACCGTAACAGTTCCTTCCTTGATGAATGGTGCCAAAACAAAATTTATGAATCTCTGGAACACTGCTGGAGCGTTACGTAATCCAAATGGCATCTTTAAGTATTCGTATTGTCCACCAGGGGTGACAAAAGCCGTGTACGGAATAGTGTCCTCAGCTACATTAACCTGATGAAACCCATTCTTAAGATCCAACACTGTGAAATACTTCTTCCCTTCAACACGTTCCAGACAGTCATCTATCAATGGTATAGGATAACTATCGCGAACTGTCAATTTGTTCAATGCACGATAATCCACGCACATTCGCTTTTCACCACTCTTCTTCGTTCTCAAAACGATTGGAAATGCGTAGGGAGAATCGCTTGGTCGTACAATTCTATCACTCAAAAATTCCCCAACAATATGGTCAACCTCAATTTTATCGGAATAAGACAGTCTCCTGGGCGTGAAATTTATCGGAATGTCGGAAGTAAGTTTCAGCTCCATTTCGTACTTATGTTTCTTAATGGGTATATTCTTTAGGTCAAGATAGTCTTCATGAATGATATTTAGTATCCTATTCCGATAATCAATTGGTAGTTCTGGAATAATGACATATTTGCAATCGCTGTCAATTGTGTCGACGCAGAACACATCAGGAACGGAAGAGTAGTCCATCATCGTAATAGGTTTGTTTTCCTTAAGCGGAACGGAACAAGTAGACTGCACGGAAATATCGGAAGTATCGGAAGGATCGGAAGAATCTGAAGAAGCGGAACTTAACTGGGCGGAAGACGAATCGGTCGAGACAAAAACAGACACATCGGGAGAAAGAGTGTCATCGACCTGGGAGGAATTCGATCCATTAGAGATCACGGTAACTGGCCGATAAGCACATTGATTACAAGTAGTTGTGAGTTCTGAAGGTGCGTCATTAGAATAATCAAACGCACAATGTAACACTTTTCCAGACATTTTTATTCGATTTGGGTCAGGCCCAATTTCAAATTCAACTTTTGGTGTTATTCCAACAGAATCAATAAATCTCATATCGTACAAAGTAATTCCAACTTCTTTCAAAAAATCCCGTCCTAGTAATAACGGAACACAAAGATAATTATCGGGTACTACATGAACCTTTAAATATGTGTTACGGTCACGAAAGGAGATAAATGCTCCAATAACTCCATAGGTACAAAGTGGGTAGTTGCCTATGCTCTTATACCCTGAATTTACCTTCTCATTCGGTCCCATCGATTGTGGAACCATCGAGCGTCGTACGAAACTAATTGGACTGCCCGTGTCGAACATAGAAAGTACAGGGTTACATAAGTGTGTGCTACAATCAATTGAGAAAGCAATACCTACAATATTTAACTCAGATAGCGCTGCTCCCAGTTCACCAACGGTTATTTTGACGAAATTCATCCGCTAGAGCCACCTGGTTGTTGTTGCGTGGAGCTGGTCTTGGGCACTCCTTAAACTGATGCTGAGTAGAACCACAACGGAAGGAAGAGCCCTTCACTCGCCTTGGCTCCTTACAATCCGCAGAGAAATGGCCAATTCCGGAGCAGTTGTAGCATCGTGGCGATTCCGGGTTGGATGTCGTAGGCTTCGTCTTCTGCTTCGCTGACACATTTCTCGCAACTGAACATAACGGCGAGAAAGCTGCTTCAAGTGAGCTAGATCTCTGGCCGGGTAAAGAACTGCAATGTTTGCTGAACGGTCCTGGAACCCATCGATGATGAATTGTACGGTTTGATTCTCGTCAATGTTCACCCGGGAGGCGATCTCTTGCATCCTCAGAATGTACGCAGTAACCGACATTTTAGAAACCTTAAAAGTTGTTTTACGCAGCTTGTCAACGATTTCAGCAACCGTGTAAACATGGCCGAAGTTATCCAGGAAACTAACACGGAACTGTCGATAATTTGCGGACTTATCAACACGAAGAAACCATTCCGCCTCCGTTCCTGGTTCCATTAGACGCCAAACACATTTCAATTTGAAGTCATCATCGCCTTCCAGAGAATCGCACGCAGATTTAAAATCGTTGAGCCATCTGTTCGCGTCGGATGTGTCACCTCCGGAAAATTGCGGAATGGAACCAATAACGTCCTGAATAGTCGGTGGTTTTCCTTGTGTTTGCTCGATTTCTTCCAATTCCCGACGCAAATTAGCGATCATCTTGCGTTTCTGCAGCATTCTTAATTCCACATCCAGTTCCTCCTCGTGCACTGAAGAAGTGTCTTCCTCGTTTGGCGCTCCTCCCTGTGCCCCAAGATGGCTTTCGTAGAGCACACGCAAGTGTCACACTGTAGCTGACGGCGGAAAATCAACTTGGTTTTCTTGCAACCATTCAATCAAATCACTTTTCGTCATTCGACTCATTTTCACCGATTCACGATTTTAATCGGCGTGATGAATCCCACTTCTGATATGTCACAGGGATACTCGAAAAACCCCAGGCGTGAACTTTTAATTTTTTATTTCGCTTTGCTTGTCGGGACACGAATGATAACAGGAAATGGAACAGAACTGATGCTTGATGGAAAAGGCCTATTGTACACTGAACTGAATTATCGGTACGGAAACACACTCATCGGAAGTAGTACAATATCGTGTAATAAGTACCGAATACACTCGTAAGGCCGATTTACATATGTACGGAAAACCGGAATGCTACACTAGGAATACTAACCAAATTATACTACAATTTGTATCAATTTTTCAATCTTATGACTGGATAGATCGAATATGCTTTTTAGTATATTTGTTTTTCTCCGTGTACCAACCGCTTCACGCGCTGCAATCGGGCTGCTAAATTTGAGCACCCGACTCTTCCCGAAAGCCTCGCTGCTAGTCTGGGAGCGCGTTTAGCAGCGACCGGTACGGTGGTGAGTGATGATAGAGCGCTGCTAAACGGGGTTCTATACCCCACCGCTAATGATGCTCTAAGACGTAGTGAATACAATCGATTCCCTCTCGAAATATGAGAATGTTGTGTAGGGTTGCAATTTTTCTGGGGGTAAACATTGCTAGCTCTCTTTGGCGAATCTTACTTAGTCTCTACGGAGATTTTTTCCTGACATCACTGACGAGATTGTTCGACACAGCACGGGAGAGGGAGAGAATTGGGATACACTCACTGCAGTGTGAACGACGAAGAGTGAAAGAGAAAAAAGGACTGCACCGCATACACGTGAGTGAAACCTAGATCATAACATCAAGAAAAAAGATGGCTGGAAAACTGGATTAACTTTACGAAATAGAGGCCTTAGAATAGTCGGTAGAGGCACGGGCCTAGAATAGTCGGTAGAGGCACGGGACAACCAATCCGGAGGCGCTGGGTTTAATTCCCAGTCCAGTCGACTTCACTGGGCATAAGATGATCATTGTAACACAATGTACAAATTCATGCATTGGTCTGGCTTCGAAAGCTATCAATTTAAAAATTGTGGAAGAACACAAATTTGAGAGTCTGGCAATTGGTAAAATGTTCAAATTCAAGTGTGACGGTATAAAACTAACAATGAAGGTTTTCAAAAGGGTGACTCGCCCCGGTGAAATAACTTTGCTCTCTTCGTGTAAACGCCAGACACTTTGGTGTTACTCAACTTGTGTACCTAGCAGAGAGTGGAAGCAAAACATTAATCTCTCGGGTGAGTGTTATTTTTTTTAGACAGGATGGAAAGTTTACAACTATAGACCTAAAGAACACAGGGTGTGGGGATGAGGGTGACAACTCCTTGGCCCACTAAATAGCCACCGTGTCTTAAGCTCTGGACCCTGCCTGGAACCACTTTTCGGTATTACTTCGGGGAGGGGGCTATTGTGCTTGTTAAGCACCCACTATGCCTAACTACTTAAGGCTTTTGTAGTTAGGTGATCCTGCGACGTGCCGTTGGTCGTTTTACCTTTCTTGTTTGAGATCAAGCACGATCTGGGAGGTTGCTACGCATACCGCGTCCAGATATCCCGGTCTTGGCACATCCTTTGAACCAAATTATCCGGAGTCGTGCCGTGATCGCTTACTGCAATCATGCCGGATCTCGAACCGTCAAAGCGAGGACATGCGAAAAACACCGCGGTTTCCTCAACTCCCGCGCACTCGGTGTATGCGGTGGACTGTGCATACCCATATTATTGCAGATATTGTCTAAAACAGCCGTGGCCTGACAATATCTTCGTTAAGTGGAAGATCACTTCACCGTGTCGCCTACCGACCCACCGGTTGACTCCAGGATTAGTCGGTGGGTCCACCAACCTTTGGTGGAGTTGTTTTATTCCCTTTGCCACTTAACCATGGATGCGGCTCTAGTGGTGTTCCGAATACCTCTTATTCCACGTTGTTCGAAGCACTCTACGTCCTCTTTTATGACAATGCCTGTTGTCATCATCCCCGAAGACCGCGTCGCGTGATACCGTTCAGTATTCACTAACCACTCTTAGGCAAATAATCCTGTGCGTACTCTCTAGCTTACTAGTGTAGCTCTTGGTACTCAAGGCGATGATCCATGCCAGCCCGTCGTATCTACGTATGGATAGGGCGACACTGGCCAGAAGTTTACGCTTACTCCTTAGCAGCGGTGAGCTATTCGAAATCATGCGGGATAATGCCGATATAGCTTTCTTGCAGGCGTAATTGAAGTGACTGATAAAGGACAGCTTTTTTTTTCGATCATGACCCCAAGAAACTTCAAAGAGCTCTTCGATTCGATTGTGCAGTTACCTGCACTGATCGTCACATGTTGCTCCGATTTTCGATTAGTCACCACCGTGACTTTAGTCTTATAATGGGCTAGCTCCAGTTGCCTGGAACTCATCCATCTCTCCACAATACCAATGGAATGCCGTTAGCTTGACCTCTTCGAATGATTCACCATATATCTTTAGGGGGATGTTGTCCGTGAACCCGACTATGTTCATCTCGTTCTGGAACTCAAGTCGTAGTACGTCTTCGTACATCGTGTTCCATAGCACCGGACCCAGGATCGAACCTTGTGGGACGCCTGCGGTGATCTGGACACATATCTGGCCTGACTCTGTGTTGGATACTAGTACGTGATTCTGGAAGTAGCTTCCTAGAATCTTGTACAGGAACACAGGCAACTGAAAGCGTTGGAGCGAGCCGGCGATAGCCATCCACTAGCGCTATTGAACGCATTTCTCACGTCAAGGGTGACCACTGCACAGTAGCGTACTCTTCGCCTCTTGGGCTGAATGGCTACTTCAGCCGTCTTGGTGACGGACAGAATGGCAACCACCATCGACTTCCCTTTACGGAAGCCAAACTGGTTGTTTGGCAGACCACCTATCCCCTTCGTGTATTTTGTCAGTCTGTTGAGGATGACCCTCTCAAGCACCTAACCCGCTGTATCCAACAGACATATAGGTCTATACATACCCTGTCGTAGGTAGCAACACTAGGGTCTGAATTTTGTCCGGTGTCCAGAAAGACGCCCTCGTTCAGACACCTTTGCATCACCACCCTGAACATGTTGGAATCCGGCAAGATAGCCGTCTTGATGGCCAGGTTCGGAATACCATTCGGTCTCAGCGCTTTGTTTACCTTTAGCGACTTTGCTATCGCAATGAGTTCTTCGTTCGTCACCGTCGCCTCGTCGCTGGTCCCTATTGTGCCATTGTCAATGCCTACGTGGTCACGGATGTTCGGATGAGCCGCCCAACCTTCCGTCGCTATGACAGCGATAAGCCTGGGATACTGGAACGCTGGTCATGGGACAAACATACAGCAGCGGGGGGGGCCATGGACTCGGGCGTGGTTCGGAAAGAAGCCCCCAACGATACTCTGCAGCAGTTCCGGTGATTGCTCGGTTAGAGCCACCGATGGTTTTTGGCCATTACTACCCGGTAGGCGTCACTCCACGGATTCGTATTCGTCTCTCCGTGTGTCCGGTTGGCAAAATAATACAACTAATAAACAAAACTAAGCTGCTGTAACTCTTCTTCCGCGTGCGGGGGCGAAGTGCAATGAAATGAAGTGCAAACGTAAGATAACACATCGGGTCATAAGTCCCAGCCTAACTACCAGATGGATTCACTAATAAAACCTCCATATGATTTTTCTAAAGTATCAACCTTCAAAAGATTACTGTCAAAATTCCATTACGTTTGATTTTTTATTTATCGGCTTACAGTGGTTTAACTGACGCATCTTTTGTGAATCTTAAAAACGATGGATTCAAAGCAATTTCGTGTGTTGACATATCCTTGCGTTCAATCCCAAGCTTAACTTGAAAAATGTTATCCGGACTCTGGTCCATCGAAAGCGACCATCAAACGATGGTTTACCAATTAAAAAAAAATAAACGTGGTCGTACGGACACCGATGATGCTGAACGCCCTGCTCGGCCAAATGAGACAGTTATTGCGGAAAATATTGAAAAAAAAAAACCCTGATAATCATCATGGGCAATCGCAAAGTGAAGTTGAAAGAAATGCTGACACTCTGAAGCTATCAAAAGGTAGTGCTAATAACATCATATACGAACATTTGGGTATGAAGAAGCTGTTTTCAAATGGGTGCCGTGGTTGCGCACGCCAGCGCAAAATCAACAACGAGTCAATGATTCAAAGAGCTGTTTTCAGATATTCACGCGAAATATAATTGAGTTTTTGCGGTGATACATCGCAATGGATGAAACATGGATTCACCACTCCATTCCGGAATCAAATCAGCATTCTGCTGAGAGGCGTGAAGACGGAGAAAGTCATCCAAAGCTTCAAACATCGGTTGGACAATTTTATTCATTGACTACTATTACATCGTTGTTGGATTGTTTGAAGGCCGAGATCTCCCATAAAAGGCCTTATTTGAAGAAGAAAATGGTGCTTTTTCAGTAAGACAATGCACCGAGTCAAAAATCAATAAAAACAGCCGCAAAAATGGTCGATATGGGTTTTGAATTGCTACCGCACCTACCGTATTCTCTAGATCTGGCCCCCAGCGACTACTGGTTCTACGCAGAACTCAAAAAGATGCCCAGTGAAAAGAAATTTGGCTCAGATGAGGAAGTGCTTCCTGAAACTGAAGCATATTTTGATGGTCTCGATAAATCGTTCTACACCGGTGGTATCGAAAAGGTAGAAAAACGTTGGAATGATTGCATCACTCTAGAAGGAGATTATATAGATAAATAAAAATAAATTTTAACAAAAATTAGTGTTTTCCAACTTACTCGCTATTCTATTTGTAAACAACTCAAATTTGAGTACGATGGACTCAAATTCGTCGGAAGTATGGCTACCCAAAAGTGAGTAAAGATAGTTCGTAGTGGTAAGATGACAAACAGTCAACATCGGCTTGAATCCGATCGATGTTTACTAATGGTCAACATGTTACTCCTAACCATCTTTACTCACTTTTGGGTAGCCATACTTCCGACGAATTTGAGTCCATCGTACTCAAATTTGGGTTATTTAGAAATAGCGTTTAGGCCCGGGACATATTGATCGACGTGTTAGTTACACGGAAAATAATTTACACATATTTATTGGCAAAAATCATGTGTAATTCCACATAAGAATCATTTGTTCACACATAAACAGAACCCAGTGAGAAACACAGATGGAGTTTATGCGGCAAATGAAAAGTACAGGGAGTGCTCTAACATTATATTCTTAAAAGCATTCGACGGGGAAATTAGTGTTTTTTCATAATACAGTAACGGGAATGGCCATGGCTCCCTGATACCGGAAATATTACGGGTTTCCGGAGGAGACGTTTCACATGTCGATTTTCTGGTGAAATTTTATACAGGATACCGTTTAGAAAGATTTTTCTCTAGTAAATACGCAAAAAACAGTGACATTTCCCAAGCAAATGATATGTTGAACTTAAAAACGGCCTTAAAAAGACCGAGATATGGCCACTTTCCTGAAACAGGTTCTTCTGAAGGGTTCTGGATGCGGCCAGATCTTTCTTTCCAAATCAAAACATGCCGAGCGACATCTCTTTCTTCTTCTTCATTCATCACAAAAATTTCCTTATGCCTAAAGGGGGACATTCTGACATATTGGCAACTCCCGGGGCCACCGGAGTGTTCCTGGGGTAACCTGTAGCAGGGGCCAATTACATTTTCACGCCAAAACATGCCGAGCAACAGCTCTATCTTTATTATTTTTCTTAGAGAATGTTTAGATATACGCAAAAAAAATCATTTGGCACATTGGCCACACCCGGGCCCACCGGAACGTTCCTGGACGGACCTGTAACAGGGGCCAATTAGATTTTTACGTCATAACAACCTGTTTAACATATTAGCAACCCTCGAAACCACCAATATGCTCCGTAAGAACATTTTGTAGAGACAACTGTGTTTTCACCGGCGTCGGTGGTGTAGAGGTAAGCGTGACTGCTACTTGGCACCCCAGTGGGTCTGAGTTCAATCCGAGTCGACGTTGGTGGTTTTTCTGAGACGAAAAAATCTGGTCACGCCTTCCTTCGGTAGGGAAGTAAAACCGTTGGTCCCGGCTCATATTCATGAGTCAATAAATGGGGTCCAAGTGGAAGAGTCTTTTTCCTGCCGTCAGTGATTGTCACCATATGAGGAAATGGGCCGATGGAAAATAATAAAAAAAAAACTGTGTTTTTGCCTCGCAACATGATGTGTTTGTTATTTTCCGTATTCATGAAATATGACCTTTAACAAATCAAAATTTTCGATATTTCTCTACTGTTTAAAAAACATGCATACTAATACCACAGAGAACAGACGTCCAGGCTCAAATGAACGCTTGTGATCATAAACGGAACTGTCGATTCAAATTAGTATGGAATGTCTAATGGGGTGGCGCGTGGATTCTCTTTGTGGTTCCGGCAAAGGTTCATGTGAGCATTCCGATAAGCAATCAAACACTGATAACTTGATTGGAAAAGAGCATACCCGCAAAGTGTTGAGAAAGATCATAGCATTTGCCAGCAGATAACGCAATGGAATGCGAATATCTCGAAGATGATGTTGACTTGACTACCAAAAGTGGATGGGAACAACTTTACATACAGAGACATCAAACTTGGTTGATGATCAAACGGATGAACAATATCTGTTTTTACATGGGTGCGATGACAGATCGGAAATTGATCTTCACGGTGAAAGCTTCTTATCCAAGGGAACTGTAATATATCTTTACCATTTTTTTCACAGGCCGTCTTTCTGTATTCGTGGAAACCAAAAGCAAAAGATCTTAAATACATAGCAAGAGAGGTTTTTATACATTTTCACAACTTTTTTACAAATTCACGGTAGGACCATCGTTTCTCCTAGTTTCTCCCATAAAATAGAAACGATATGGAGAAAAATAACTCTTCCCATGGGTGGATTGCTTTCACCGTGATTGCCTTTATTAGTATGGAATGTCTCCGCACTACGGCGCAACTATATTCGAATACACATGATTATTTGTTGTATCGTATGAGCCAATTCGTCTGTTCTCTGTGCTGTAGGTGCGAAAAAATTTAATCGTCAGCACATTGTTCCAATCGCTGAGGCCGTGTGTTTAAAAACCAAGGTGATTAAAATAGTTTCAATAACTTATTTAATGATAACCTTTTAAAGACGATGTTGTTCCAATGTGCTGAAATAACGATGGCTTGTAGTGAATCCATAGCTTGGACATGTCTTGCTTGCAACTTTTCTAAATTAAAAAAAAAACATTTTAACAATAAAAGTATACAACATAAACAGAAATACTCACCCCGTCTTTTTCAATGCTGCAGACTTTGGTGTATATCATATTAGAGAGCAACCAATCCACTGGTTTATCATTAAAGAACATTTGGAAGAACGTAATCAGCCACGGTAGATCGGCCGATTTAAACATTTTTCCTGTAGAAAATATCCATTAGTATTAATATCCATAATCATGTTATACACACATTATTATACAACGATTAATTTAAGAAACATCCAAAATTATAAATGGGTAATGTTTCGAGCATAATCGGAGACACGTAGGACTATTAGGTATTTTCAACGGCGGTTCAAGTCCTGGTTGTGGTCTATTTTTGTTAAAGTAGGACTATGTTTCGCTTTTCTATAACCGGTTGTCATTTCAAAAATTTTCGTATACATAAGTAAAAAGTTTTTTAACTCTCATTTGCGTGAACAGAATGACTTCATTCATTCACCATTTGATCAGAAACACATACAAAGGTTTGCAATAAAATATAAATTAAGTATTAAAAATATAAGTTAATAAATTCCAGTATTAGTATAAGTAGTTCCAAACCATGATTTATACTGCCGTAGCCACACCCCTTAAGAGAGATTTTTCATGTTTCTCTTTCTCGAATTTAAAAAAAACAATGGAACTTTTTTTCTGAAAACTGTTTCTACTTGAAGTTAGTCAACTAAATTTGCAATCCTGTGGTTTGAAAAAAAAATAGATATCTTTTCTCATATTTCCTAAAACCATTCTTGTAGCCCAAAGTTGTTGCGAAAATTATCGAGTTTGACAACTTGTCTCATCAATAATTCAATTATTTAGTATGAATGTGATATTTTTTTATTCAATACGTCTATTTCCTATAAAATAAGAAGTATTTTGTTAGAAGACAACATACTTGTAAATAGCATAGTATAGCTAGAAACCATTTTTTTAGCACAACCCATAATCTTTGAAATTACTTCGATTAGTCATATACGCCCCTATAGTCACTAGATTCATAGTCTGGCGGATACAACAACGGAAGCTAATTTGAACTGTCAGTTGGCGGAGCCAATCGAGCATATCTCGAGTAATTAATGTTAAGGGCCTAAAAGCCATTTGTAAACAATGACTTTAAATATCGATTTCTCTTGAATCTTAAATCACTCTCGTGAAATGAACGCAGCATTTGGTAGAAGAATGTTAGTTCTACCATATGGAGTAGCAGGATATAGTGGGATTCTCGTAATTTGTGAGAAATCAACGTTGTTTACAAATTGCTTTTAGGCGCTTAGCATGAATTACTCGAGATATGCTCGATTGGCTCCGCCAACTGACAGTTCAAATTGGCTCCCGTTGTTGTATCCGCCAGACTATGAATCTAGTGACTATACGCTACCCGTGAGTATGTATATGTGTTCCGAGTCGTACCCACGCGGAAGAAAAGTGAGATGTAGAACATCCGCACAAAGCGTAGAAGTGAAAAAATATCCCGTTCGTTAGAACTATAGTCACTAGATTCATAGTCTGGCGGATACAATGACGGGAGCCAATTTGAACTGTCAGTTGGCGGAGCCAATCGAGCATATCTCGAGTAATTCATGTTAAGCGCCTAAAACCCATTTGTAAACAATGACTTTCAATATCGATTTCTCTTGAATCTCAAATCACTCTCGTGAAATGAAAGCAGCATTTGGTAGAAGAATGTTAGTTCTACCATATGGAGTAGCAGGATATGGTGGGATTCTCGTAATTCGTGAGAAATCAACATTTAAAATTATTGTTTACAAATGGCTTTTAGGCCCTTAACATAAATTACTCGAGATTTGCTCGATTGGCTCCGCCAACTGACAGTTCAAATTGGCTCCCGTCGTTGTATCCGCCAGACTATGAATCTAGTGACTATAGTTAGAACGGGTGCCTGAATGAAAATACAAAATAAACCATCAGCAGCGAGATCATGATCAAGCTTTCAAGTGACTTGTTCGATTTGCTGCAATTGATAAGAGTCGTGAGATATACTATCTCTAATTGCAGTGGAAAATGTTACATAATCATCATAAGCAATTGCATACGAATGCAATGACTTGAATTATAACACTAAATAATGCAATATATTTTGAATCAATGCATTGAACGATAGAAATAATTCATATATAAAAACGACATTTAGGTAATTATGAATATGCCTACACCTTTTAAAATTGCGATATTTTGATGAGTCAAAAGTAAAATAGCCTTAGCATTTATTGTTTCAGAAGTAACTCAGTGAGTTAAGACACTAAATGGTTTTCAAAAAGCAAAAAGAGAGCGAAGTTTGAGTGGTGGAAAGAGAAGCGAAGTTTGGAAACAAATCCTAACAAAGCAGATGGAAGCTCGTCGACAGAACAGGAAACCATATCTGGAGTTGGTAGTTGTGAAAGTCAATCTTCAGACCGAATCTCTGTTCACGATGAATACCAACCGACCAATCTCTCCGGATTACTCCTTCAGACAGAAACTAGCGATGTTAGGTATGTGTCAGTTTTATTTTACATGTGACTTTTTCTATGAGTCAAATATACCCTCCTCATCTCGATTCAGACAACTTATTCTAAAATGTTTACGATAATAGGGTGGGGACGCTAGTTTTTATTTTTGGATGAGCGCACAATTGAGGCAATTCCCTAGAAATGATAGCATGCAAATGCAAGTATTTAGAAACAACTATTTAGCATATCATGAGTCACTTGAAGTGTTCTGAATATCCTTCGCGGTGGTCCTTACAATTTGATATTGTGTATGGAAAAAGTTGGCTGAATCCACAATTTGTTTTTGCAAAAGAATTTAATTCTTCTAATGGTATCAACGGTGACGGTAAAATTGTAATCAGTATAAAAACTGCGGTGAAAATAATAATGAGATACTTAGTAATAGTCATATTGTCATCATAATATTCAATAAAGCAAAATTATATTGGCAATCATAGCCATACCAATAATTATAATGAACAAAATTAATAAATGAAAACATTTCACTACCAATTCAATCATAATACAATAATTATCAATCAATCATAATACAATCATAGAAAAAAATTTGATACTTATAAACAAACTAACAATTATCATATAACCATTATGAGATAATTTTCATTGGAATAATTAAGGCATAATAAGCAGCCATCATATAAAAAAAACGAAATAAACGTAAAAAGATATATATATTTTTTTGATAATCATGATGATCATAAACTAGTTTATCGAAACAAATATAATCATTAAAATTAAAGGAAAACCAATCAAAATATGAATCCTAGAGGGTTTGAGCTGTTTAGTGGAATACCTGTAACTAGAAATAAGAAGAAAAAATAGTATTTTCCATTATTAGTACGAGACACTGAAGAAGTCTGCACATTGTAGACGAAATACGCGTATCCGTCAAGATAAGCAAAGGTAGTTGAAATTAAATGGAAAATACTAATTTTTCTTCTAATTTCTAGTTAATCAAAATATGTTTATGACTGGTTATACTATAATTGTCAATTATTCATAAAAATATCAATGATCACTATAGTTTTAATCATCACATTTATCATAATATAAGTAATCATAAGAATCTTGAAACATAATACTCAATGCTGTTATAATTATCGTAAGAATTATAATATCGAACTGAACTTCTATAAAAATCAATGTTATCATAATAATCATCACAATTATCGTAATTATTATGATGCAGATCTTTTTTTGTTGGAACTTAGACACACTGCGTCCACTGAGTTGAACTTTTGTGGTATAAAATATAGATCCTAATAACCATAGTAACTGTAATAAACATTCTATTAAATGTAATTTAAATAATTTTAATTATTGTGATAAAAAGAGTGATTTGGTTCATTATAATAATCATAATGTTCATTATATTTTTTTTTTTATAATAATGGACAAAACTACCATTATATAGAATTTTATCATCATAATGATCAGATTTATCAATCATCATGAACATATTTCTCAATCATTAACATTATCATTATTATTAAAAGCATCATGAAGTAAACAAAATTTTGATCAAAATCAATAAATAATCTTTAAAATAATCGTTATGACAAATGAAATAATAATTAGAATAATAACAATAATTATTATGATAATACTAATCATAACATGAATTAAAATAATTTTCATTATTTTCATGAAAGTTTTGAACAACATAATCAAATTTATCATTTATTTTTTAATCTTCATTGAGAAGGTAAAAATGTTGACGAATATGGAGTTGCGTTATCAATTTTCCAGGAATCATCATTATGAAATTAACGAGAAAAAATGCATTTAAATAATTATCACCACAATAAAATTAGTGATAATTAACAACTTTTTCACAATGGTTACCATAAAAATCAGATTTTTTTCACCTAATCATAATTAGTTAAATAGAACAAGCTGAATAATATTGAAAAAAATTGATGTTTTTATTATAATCAGAAAAAATTCAATACATTTTAACTAACCAACATACTAAATTGGGAAGAATTGATTTTATTTATAATTATCATAGTTAATACCATTCTTATAAAGTTGTATCGAAAACATTCAAAGTAATCAAGATAGTAATAATGAAAATATATTTATTATATATATTATTAATAATTGTAATCATTATGATCATCGCTCTTATTGTCATGATAATATTCACTTTAATGCATATATATGAATTCAATAATAATAACAACACATATTCATCATAAGATAATTTATGATAAAAATGTTCATGAGAATACATAAAATTATCAAAATCATCATAAATACAAGAGAGATAGGAATAATGTATATTGAATAATCATAATAGTCATTACTATCGCAGTGATTTACAGCAATAGTAATAATAACTCTCGAAAAGATCTTCAATGATTTTTTTTTCATAAAAATATCAAAAGAAAATAAATAATTTAATAATAATAATCGTAGACATTAATAAATTGAAAATTTTTATTGATAAACTAATTACAATTTTATTATTATTATTATTAACATGCTAATAATTGCAGAAACAATAAATAAATAATTAAATCTACTGCTATAATAATAATCATATTAAAAAAATAAATATCTTTGATAGTAATAGTAATAATAAAAATATGTATATGTATACATATATTCTTATAATGATTTGGAAAGTCATTATTAATGTCACAGTAATTATTACTTTAAGATTTTAGATCCAAGTATTCCCGTATCTCTAAAATAATCATCATCATAAATATTATAGTCTTCAGTATTATTGCTGGGATTTCAATCAAAATCATAATTAGAACAATAACTCTAACAAAAGTTTGAATTGTAATAGAATTAATAGAATGATAATAGATTTAGTAGTATAATAAAATTATTTTATAATAATAATTATCAAACAAAAATAATCATAAGAAACATAATAATCATACTTATCATAAAAATATTAATAACGTGACAAATTTACTGTATTATAATTCAATGTTATCATAATTATCATTATCATAATACTAATAATCTTAATTATCTAGAAAATTCTAGTAATAATTCAAAAGTATGATCATTATTGTCATAAATATCTTTTTAATGAAAATAAACAGAATTTTAGTGACAATCATAGCAATCATATAGTCATTATCACAATAATCATAACAAAATTAACATAGTTTACATCAAAATCATAAAACCATCATAATAATGATCATATAGATAAATAAAATAATAATTATAGTAATATTACCAAATATTATTATAGTTATTATTATTATTATTATTATCCAACAACAAGACTGAACAATTGGTCAAAAGAGCAAGCTATCTAACATGAGGATGCCCCAATGGGCGGGGAGAAGCCCTCTATTCACAAACTGTTAGCAATGGGGAGTTGGCATTTCCACTCTCCCCATCCAGAGTGCTTCAATCGGGTGCCCTGATGGTCCCTCCCATTCCCATGAAATATTTATATGATAGTGTCTATATTTATGTAAATGAAAAATACTTCAATTATTCGTATCTATTACATACGATCTCCATTCGGTTAATCCTAAAATGCAAGAAATTTAGTTAAGTGTTATAGTGTAGAGTTCCGTGGTTCGCGCTTGAGCGCGTCTTCGTTCGTTTTCACCGATAGCAGCATTTCACCAAAATCTTGATTTGTGGTATCCTGAAAATGTTTGTTAAATTTTACAGAACTCACATTTATACATTTTAATTTACTGTTGCCATGATCACTATTTGCAGCTTGATGTTGATTTTATAACAGCAATCCGCTTTTATTTTATTTTAAGAAAGCAGGGAAGATTTAATTGACAGGGAGTTAAAGACAAATGGACATAAAAAACAATAAGCAATGGTTAAATCATCTATGAAGAAAAATCAATAAAACAATATCATCAAATATAATAATATTGTGAGTTATGATACAGTAATGACAAAAATTGAATTATAACATCAGATACAAGCCGAATGACAAACAGCGCTGCACGAATCAGGCATTAGATACTTCTCAATCATAATGATAATTGTGTATATAAGACATAATAATTCAAAGTTTATATAACCTATAAGGTGAAATTACTAAAAAAAATATGTTAGAATATAAATAAAAATTATAAAAATGATGATAAAGATAAATAATATTGGTTATGATTAAACAATGTCCTATAAGATAATATATACAGTGAAGGGATATTATAATAAGAACTGAGAATTACATGTGTGCCGACTGCTGTTTTATTGAAATTGTAGACAAACTTGCGCATCCATTATGAGCCAGAACATTTTGACAATGTATGACAGCCATGAGAAAAAAATAAATTTAAATTTTAAATTATTTTAGAATACCTGATGACCTGGAAGACCTGAAAGATATGAGAATGGAAAATTATGATATGATTTACCGGTCGCACCCAATCACTTTGCTATTGTCGGATTGACAACATTGCCCAGGCTACGCCAACCAGCGTCTCCATGTTTCAGCTGGCAGTCTTTTGTGATCATATGACTCGTGGACGAGTGAGGTAGGAACTTGTGAGGACCAGAGGTCGGTCGCACCCTCCTAAGAAGTTGTCAACTCACCATTTGAAGCCCCGTATAAATCATTATAATTCTCACAAAAAACTTCATAACAAAATAAACAATAAAAAACTATATTCAAAATAATAATTTGAATAATTTAAACTATAACAAAAACAAAAGTGATAACAACCAAATCATTGATAATAAATAATAATAATAATCATGAATAAAAAACAAATAATAATAATAACAATAATAATATAAATAATCATAGGAGTGATAAAAATTATTAAAATATTTTCAATATTATATTAAAATGCTAAAATAATCATCGTTATGAAATTTATAATTATTATATATTTTATTCATTTGATGATTGTTATTACAACCCATATTATCATAATATTAATTATGTTGTTACAAATATAAATACCATAATAATAATAATAAAATGGATAGAAGACCTACACTCAGTAGCAAAAAAAAAGCCGAGCAAAATTTTGCTTCCAAAAAATGCCATGTTCAACCTACTGTAACTTTGTCAATTATCAAAATTTTTAGCTGAAACTTTCACCACACTATGAACAATGTATAGATCTTATGTGGTCGATATTGTATGTTGATCAGGCTTATAAATTTTAAGTTTTCATTACATATGTGAAAAAAGTCATTTTTGGACATACCAATTTCAAAACTCCGTATTTCTGTGAAAAATTTAGACAACATATTTTAAATTTTACAATAGCCTAAAAATACATAAGAAATAATGTGGACGAAATTTAAACTATTTCCATCAAGTGGTTTGGACTACAGCTGGCGTCAAAGTTGACGCACCAACATGAGTATTTCCATTTTTCACCCGATTGACCGTGCTGAAATATCGGTGCAAAAAAAAAGCCGAGGTGAATTCTTCTAATAATACTGTATAACACTGTACACGTAGTTTTTTCAATCCAATTGATGCTGTATGCCATATTTTGAAGTTCTTCGTGAGTTACACTAGTTATTTTGGATATTTCAGGCGTAACAAATCGTGTGTCTTAATAAGATGAATTCACCTCGGCTTTTTTTTTGCACCGATATTTCAGCATGGTCAATATCGGGTGAAAAAGGAAAATACTTATGTTGGTGCGTCAACTTTGACGCCAGCTGTTGTCCAAACCACTTGATGGAAATAGTTCAAATTTCGTCCACATTATTTCTTATGTATTTTTAGGCTATTGTGAAATTTAAAATATGTTATCTAAATTTTTCACAGAAATACGGAGTTTTGAAATTGGTATGTCCAAAAATGACTTTTTTCACATATGTAATGAAAACTTAAAATTTATAAGCCTGATCAACATACAATTTTGACCACATAAGATTTATACATTGTTCATAGTGTGGTGAAAGTTTCAGCTAGAAATATTGATAATTGACAAAGTTACAGTAGGTTGAACATGGCATTTTTTGGAAGCAAAATTTTGCTCGGCTTTTTTTTTGCTACTGAGTGTACGTATTACCAATGCTAATAATTTTTATTAACAGAATTAATTTATAATAATGATCTACTTTTTATTATTTCAATCAGCGTTTATATTTTATTTTGAATAATAATTAAAATGTTGTTAATAATAAGCTGATAGAAATAATAATTTTCATGAATATTGCATGTCGCACGATTTCAATACTTCTAGTTTTTGCTATTTTGCATCATTTACGGAAATGACCAATACCACGATGCAACTTGAATTTAGGTGTGGCTCGAATGGGTGTGAAGTCAGAGCAACGGAAATTCATTAACTTTCACCTTAAGGTCGGTATCGTGTTCGAAAGAAATTTCTTTTTCTATCACAAATCCATGTTAAATTCCGTTTACTGAAACGGAAATGTAAAGAATCGAAAAGATATTTCTGCAGCAGTACCCACCCGAAAAGAACGAAACCCAAAATTGGAATTTTTTGGGTTTCCACGCAAACTAATGGGAGCTGTCAATTTTACTTGCGGAAAAATGTTCTGCTCAATTATTCCGTCAGTGAAGTTGACATTTCGTTCCATGCAGATCAATTGTCCAAATTCCGGTTGATAATATTAAACAAAATTCCGTAACCTCTTCATTTTTTAGTGCATCGGCCTTTAGCTGCAAAATATTTTTACTTTGTTGCCGGTGTTCGATTTTAAAATTGTGGGCCCGTCCCATTTTATCAATTTTGCGTCGTGCTACGTTTTTGTGAATCTCTCCTTTCTCCCCTTGGCTATTCTTTTCAACGCTAGTATAAAGTCTGCACACACCAAAATCTAGCCAAAGAAAACCTCGCCGAATAACATTATTTCCATTCATTTCTAAATCTGAAAAAATCATCCTAATAAGGTGTTAATTTATAACTCATTAACATCAAAATATTATTATTCGGACTTGTTATATCCGTATGCTCTAACCTTACGTTGAGTCAATCCACTAAGTTCTGCACAGTGTCCTCAGTCACCTTTCTGGAAGCATTTTCCCACTTTTTAGCAAAATCATTCTCATTATTTGCCTCTCCTACACTGAAAGTTAATTTTAGTTTATATAACAAAATCGAAAGTAATACTCACTAATCCATTCGTTGATTTCAGCAACGAAACTGATTTGTTCTTTTTATGAAGATACATTCGTAATTAATTGCACGCGCAACTGTCAAAAGCACGAAGCTTTTGTTGACACAGAAAGAACATTCGTACATTGTACGGAAACAATCCAAAAAGCTACGAATATTTTGTCACAAATTAAAAAGAAACGTCTCTCTGGTGGTTGCATAAAGGACTGACAGATCTACTTTATCGACTCAAAATGTAATTGACAAAAAAAGCGCAATCACGTGGAATTGTCCAGCGTTTCTTTTATTGTTTCAGACATGGGGTTCGAACCTGAATATTTGGAAAGTGCTGATTCTAAATCCGTGGTTGATCTCACTAGGCCACGCAGACTCGTGAGAACAATCTTGCTTAATGAGCATGAAGTTAAAGCTCACGACAGCGCTTTGATTTTTACTTTGGGATAGATAAATTATTTCTGCCCATATCAGCAGAAACACCATCATCAATGAGTGCGGTATAAAAGAGAAGCAGCGATTGGCAGGTCATCACGAAGTTCATTTCGTGCATTTTACAAAAAGGTGTAATGATAGCATTTCACCGGATAAAAAGCATTATGAATGTTTCATACAATATACGAGACATTTGTTCTATGTACAAAATCCATGTTTACGAAACGCGTGAAAGCTACTTTACGAAAATAAGTTTTCAGTGTATCGATTTCCAAAGGTTTCGCTTTACAATTGTCCAATTGGACGAAGTTCTGGGGTGTTCGGAGGATTGCAGACCTTTGGTACAATGTTGACGTTTTTTCTTGCATACCACGCCTAAGTCACTTTATCTTAATGGCAAGACGCCAAATCAGGCCAAAACAACACAGAGCTAGCAACAGTCAATATGCCACTAAGGATTTGAAATTGGTTCACTGTTGTAGAGCCCCTTGGTCCAAAGTACACCTTGAAGTTAGCACCTTGTTATACATATTTGCGCCTGTGTTTTCAATAGCTGTGTTATTTTGACAGAATATTTGAGAGTGTGTTCGTGTGAGTTCAATATTAGGGGGGCATTATTAAGCTTGGGACCGCGCTTGGGACCGATGTGCTAGTACTGACTGAGCCAAGAAAAAAATCGTTTTTGAATGGGACCTACTGGTCTTAGAGTTAATCTATGGAACTAGTGTGCTTTTGGATGAATGTTAGGTGTCGTGACCTGACCGACGTTTTCAGCTTCGATAATGTTGCTTCACTGTTGCTGCTGCTACTGGTCCGTTAATGTCAAAGTTCGTTACATGAATGAACTGAATCAGCACAGCTAGCTGGTATATATAGCTAATGGTATCCGCGTTGCGTTGGTTTAGTTTACAAAGTGAGGAGATTTTCGCAAAGCTTACTGCAAGTTTTATTTCGTTTCACGATAAGTTGATCATATCGAAATCAAAAGGTAAATTAATACTCTTCAATCCTTCAAAACATTTAACGTTTCGTTCACACATACTCTGTATACTACAATCTCCCCCTCGTCTACCCTGAATTGTTTTGTTCTTTTGAGCTTTTATGTAATTGAATGTACTATCAAAAGTGTGTTTCATATTCTTTAATTTGTTGGTTAGCATATGCAAGAATACAGCTTATTTGTCTTATAAATTTCATTTTGAAGTTCAGCATTAGATTTTAATTTGCATGATTTATATAATTTACAATAGTTTCTTTTATTGCCTTCAATATGTTTCTCTATTGTTACAAGTTATCCAGTTATGTTTTGTTTACATTGCCAGACTGTTTGTTTGAATAATACATCGTCGCTGGTTCTATTGTATTGGACTTTTCTTTTTGGATTTCTACCGGGATTTTGTCTCAAAATATCCGAACATGAATAATTATTTTAATTTTATTAACAAAATATCACTGTATTTAATAATTTCTTCTTCTCGAAGCCTGTATGAGGTCCACTGATGAAGATTATATGACTCTTCATAAATTTGAATATCTGAATCTTTGAGCTTACAATGCCTTAGGGAACGTCCATTAATTATGTCACGCAAAAAGTGACTTTTTATAAACCCCCCCCCCCCCCCCGGTCACGTTTTTTTTTGTTTCGATAGTCACGTGTTTCCAAACACTCCCCTCCCCCCTTACTGAGTGACATAATTAATGGATCTTCCCTTATCATATCCTCAATCTATTGCACACGTTATCTGCAAGTAACATTTCCCATCAGCAAATCGTAAAAATCAGTATCGATCGCCAAATGTCAACAAATTTTACAACAGTCTTTGAAACACAAAATTAGTTTCATTAGCATCCAATTTTCGGTACATCAATTTATACAATTAATATACTTTAAATTGGTATAACTTGGTATAATCCCAATAAAATATCACTATCCTCAGAAGACATAACTAATGCCTTCAAGATTATCATTTCAAGTTTATAACTAACCTGAAAAATCCTTAGTCAATCTAATATTCTAGTTACGAACCCATGGTTCTAAAAATATATACAATGAAAATAAATCAATAATTTTTATTATTAAAATTGGCACAAAAATCGGCAAATTTTTGCATCGATTTGAAATTATGTTGGCCAGTATGATTTTCATTTGCCGCACATAATTTTTAACACCCGTCACTTGATACACAGGTTCGTTTCCAACGAGGGGCACGCAAGAGCATTTAAGTACGACGCAAATGCTTTGAATGTAATAAAAAGTTCTCAAAATTACTTCAAGTTTTACTTGATATACAAGAAGTACTCGATATAAATTTAAAATACATATTGATAGCTGTTAAAATACCTTGAGTAACATAAAAATAGTTTTGATTACTTTTTTGTATCATTAAGTACGGATTGATCACTTTTAATACAGCTTTTAGTGCATTGCTTCATAAGTACATTAAAATTCTAAAACGGTACTTAAATTTTTTTTTTCGAGTACTTTCAGTACCAATAAGTACGGTTTGATTACATTTGAATACCATGAGTACAGTTGAGTATATAATAATTACATTTTGGTGTTTTAAATACCCTGAACTACTGAGTGATTACTATGGAATATGATTTGATTTCAATCAAGTACTTTTAGTATCATTAAATACATGTGTAAAACAATAATAAACCATCAGTACAATTGAGTAAACATTGATTACATTTGAGTACCTAAATACTTCTAGGTACAGATTGATTACTTTAAGGTTTGAAGTACACTATTTATTAAAATCAACAAATATTTTTTATAGGCAGACAAATATCTGACAAAAATTTCTGATATCTGACAGCTGTCTATCTGCTTTTGGCAAATGTGTGGTTAATGTAGAAATAATGCTCTAAAAAAATACCATTACTGCCCATAAATACATAATAGTCCCAATAACATAGGGAATCATACAAAGCTGTGATAATATTTCAGTTCTTTGAGTATCGTAGAAGTTTATAAATTTTAATGACATATTCATAAAGGTCCTATTCATTTTGAATCGGCTTTTGTACATTAAACTAAATAGTTGGATTGGAATTCTGGTAAATTGATGAAATCTTACAATGTATAAATGAAAAATCTATAACAACAATAGCCGGCCTGACATAATAAATAACTGTATTAAAATACTAGAGCAATGGTAGAAGAGGTCCCAACATCTTTTGCTATGACTTTGCTAAAAAGATTTAGGACAAGTCAATAATATCCTCATACACGGGAAAGTACTATGTACTATTGTGCCCCAAAATAATAATTTTTTGATTTTTGTTTTCATATAAAGCGGAAAAAAATGTTTAGTTGGCCAAAGTTATTATAATTCACTCGTGCACCTCGGTTTCAATGAGACTGATATGGTCCGTATATAATTTTCAATGGGGCGAGAAATGTCATTCAAGAGTGATTTCACTTTGCCATTTTCTATCCATGTTCGCACTTAAAACGAAATCAATAACCGTGCGCGAAAAACAATCGGTCAATTTTTGCTTCGAATTGAAATCATGTGGGCCAGTATGATTTTCATTTGCGGCACATAATTTTTAACACCCGTCGCTTAATGCACAGGTTCGTTTCCAATGAGACTGATATGGTCCGCATATAATTTTCAATTGGGCGAGAATTGTCACTCAAGTGTGATTTCACTTTGCCCTTTTGTATCCATCTTCGCACTTAAAACGAAATAAATCTAGGGTTTTTTTTCATTAGGGCGAATCTAACATTGAGAGACTCTCTTTGGCTGCTCTCTCTTTAATTCATATATCAATCACCTTTACGTTTTTCATTCTACTAATCTTAGCGTGTAGATCAGAATACCTAAAGATCGTTAAAAAGTACCGATAATCGCTCAAAAGTGCACATACCTAAATTATGCGTAAACACAGATTACCTAATATTGGGTAATAGTATTAAAGGAAGATAAACGTTAAATATTACTGATTGTTTATCGTTATTTTCTACTCAAAATTGGGTATTTTTTCGTAGTTTTATTTTACAGAATGCTTAAAAAAGGACATGCAATCTAAAAATGTATCTATTCGGATTAGTTTAACCAATTTTGCACTCAAGGAGAAACAAATGTTCATATGCATGACAGATTTTATTTTGTATTAAGAAAAAGTAGCAATAGAGAGTACGGATGAATTCAAGTAAAGCTTAAGTGAGGTTAAAAATCTAAGTATCTAGAACTGAAATTGATAATAAATTTCTGGCTATTTTTAAACTGTATGGAATCGGTCAGTTTAGTCCTTATCGACAATTTTCTGCCCTTTTTAATCTCCAATTACTTTGCTTAAAAGCTCAAAAAACAATAATGCAAAAGCGCCATCGACGACGTTTAACCTCACTTTTGCATTACGTACCAAGATTCCTCCACTACAGAGATATTTTTTCTGCATCGACCCAATGTTGATGCCAAATTGCACCGTTCTGCACCAAATTCTTGTTGGCCCGCAAGGATCTGTCGGTGCTAGAATAAAAAAATGAATGCAAAAGTTATTGCTTCAAAGATTTGGAAATGAGCTTACTATAAATGTAGTGATTAATACGAAAATTAATTAGTTTTTCACTTCGGAATATATAGCGACCGCTTTGCTTCTGTGAATTAAATTTTATTCAATATTAGGTAAATAATAACGTATAATATTTGAAAGTGAAATTACCGAATTGTCAGTAAAAATAACTGTTTATTATCGTTTAATTTTACCGATATTTTTTTGTATTGTCAACAATACCTAATTTTAGGTAAAATAAATGCCTAATTTTAGGTTTTCTCATCTTAGCGTGTATGCTAGGCAGCACTGTTGTGTTTTGATCTGTACTAAAGAATGCCGCGAAAGTGTTATACTGGCGCTGTAATGAATGAAAGAGAGTGAGCCCAGAGAGAATCTCTCAATGTTAGATTCGCCCTAATGAAGAAAAAAACCGATAATAACCGTGCGCGAAAAACAATCAGTTGCCTTGTCGTTCTAGATCAAAAGAAAAACTCTAAAATTGAGAAGCAAAATTAAGTTTAGCGTGTGGTGGTTGAGGTACGTGGTTTGCCAGCGGAAGTCACTGAATTTTTTGAAGGTAATAAATTACTATAGATGTTCTTTTTTGCTATTAACAATGTTTGTTTTGAATATTTCAGATCTGCCGAGCATTTTTTACATACAAATAAAACCTCTTTCATTCACACATTTCGTTTTATTACATGAAAAGATACAAAAAATCCAATACTGACCTTTTTATGAAAAAGTAAAATCCATGCACCTTTTCATATAAAACGTATTAAAAACTCATTTGAATTTTGCAAGGACAAGTTAATGCAATTCATGTATACTGGTAAAAAGCAATGGTGAATTTTATGTGTCCCACATATAAATTTTTGCAATTTGACCCACAAATAATATCCATGTGTAAATCCACTACATTCTATGTGTATACATAAACTCTATGTATGTTCACACATATTTTTCATTTGGCACATAAACTTTATTTGTGATTCTCCATGGGTTCTGTTTATGTGTGGACACATAAATGTTATGCAAAATTCCACATCGACTTTCGCCAATAAAATGTGTCCTTTTTTATTAGTGCACATTAAAATTAATATCTATTCAGCTGTTGCACTTAAAGACTACATATTTTTGGCACATATTTTTTTTTTTTTTTTTTTTTTTTTTTTTTTTTTTTTTTAACTCTTTATTTATTCCAAATTTTACATTGTTTTACATTCATATATTATCCTAGGTGATCCTGCTAAGTAATTAACATTTCAACCTTATATGCTATCATTAATATCTAATTGTGTTAATATTATTTTTACTTTGTCTATTCAGAATTTTTAACAGGGTTTATTTTGCCTGCGTGTCAGAATTACAGTTGATTTCTTAAAACTAGTTCTTATCTATAGAGAGAATTGATCATTGCAATTGAAGATTGCAATGATTTTTGTCTAAAATTATGAATTATTTTGTTGGACATTTCTTCTAGAGTCTCAACGTTTGAAATTCTATGTAATTCAATAGTACTGAACCAGGGTGGCAGCTTCAAAATCATTTTCAGAACTTTGTTCTGAATCCTTTGAAGTGCTTTTTTCCTAGTTGCGCAACAACTAGACCATATTGGCACAGCATAAAGCATGGCCGGTCTAAAAATTTGTTTGAATATTAGAAGTTTGTTCTTTAAACAAAGTTTGGATTTTCTGTTTATAAGAGGATACAAACATCTTATGTACTTATTACATTTGGCTTGAATGCCCTCAATGTGATCTTTAAAAGTTAATTTTTGATCAAGTATCAGTCCAAGATATTTTACTTGACTTGACCAAGAAATTGGAACTCCGTTCATAGTGACTATATGACTATTACTTGGTTTCAAAAATGCAGCTCTAGGCTTGTGTGGGAATATTATAAGTTGAGTTTTGGAAGCATTAGGAGAAATCTTCCATTTTTGAAAATAATCTGTAAAAATATCCAAGCTTTTTGTAGCCTCCTGGATATAACACGAAGACTTTTTCCTTTAGCGGAAATGCCTGTGTCATCAGCAAAGCAAGATTTTTGACACCCCTGAGGTAAATCAGGGAGATCTGAAGTGAAAATGTTATATAGTATTGGCCCAAGTATGCTACCTTGAGGAACACCAGCTCTAATGGGCAATTGAACAGATTTAGAATTCTGATAATTTACTTGCAAAGTTCTATCAGTTAAGTAGTTTTGAACTAATTTCATGATATAAAGCGGAAAATTAAACTTCTTCAGTTTCGCAATCAAACCTTCATGCCAAACACTGTCGAATGCTTTTTCTATGTCTAGAAGAGCAACTCCAGTGGAGCAGCCTTCAGCTTTGTTTGAACGAATTAAATTTGTTACTCTCAAAAGTTGATGCGTAGTTGAGTGCCCATGGCGAAAACCAAACTGTTCATCAGCAAAAATTGAGTTTGAATTGATATGAAGCATCATTCTATTCAAAATTATTTTTTCAAAAAGCTTACTTATTGAAGAAAGCAAACTGATCGGTCGGTAGCTAGAAGCTTCAGCCGGATTTTTGTCTGGCTTCAAAATTGGTACGACTTTTGCATTTTTCCATTTATCTGGAAAGTATGCTAGATGAAAACATCTGTTAAATAGTTTTACCAAGAAAGACAAAGTACTCTCAGGGAGTTTTTTATGAGGATATAGAAAATTCCATCATCACCTGGTGCTTTCATATTTTGAAATTTTTTAGTTATAGTTCTTACTTCATCCAAATCGGTTCCCCAGGAATCATCAAAAATATTTTCTTGAGAGAAAATATTCAGATACTCCCTCGAAACCGATTCCTCAATAGGACTAGTAAGTCCCAAACTGAAATTATGGGAACTCTCAAACTGCTTAACAAGTTTTTGAGCCTTTTCCGCATTTGTGAGCAAAATTTTATCACCTTCCTTAAGTGCTGGTATAGGCTTTTGAGGTTTTTTCAAGACTTTAGAGAGTTTCCAGAAAGGTTTGGAACTCGGATCTAATTTTGACACATTATTTTCGAAGTTTTTGTTCCTCAGGGCAGAGAAGCGTTTTTTAATTTGCTTTTGTAAATCTCGCCATATGACTTTCATAACGGGATCACGTGTTCGTTGATATTGACGCCTACGTACATTTTTCAGACGAATCAAGAGCTGAAGATCGTCATCAATTATAACTGAATCGAATTTAACCTCGCATTTAGGTACTGAAGCTGCTCTTGCTCTAACTATTGAAAAGGCCAGAGATTCAAGAGCATTATTAATTTCATTTCTTGTTTGCAATGGAACATTAGGATCAAAGTTGTATTCCATAAATGTTTGATATTGATCCCAATCAGCTCTATGGTAGTTGAAAGTAGAACTGATGGAATTAGAAATGATTTCTTGAGATATTTCGAATGTAACTGGAAGGTGATCAGATCCAAAGTCAGCATGGGTAATCAATTGACTACAAAGTTGACATGAATCAGTTAAGACCAAATCAATAGTTGAGGGGTTTCTTGCAGAAGAAAAGCAAGTTGGGCTGTTTGGATATTGTATAGTATAATAACCCGCAG
Organism: Aedes japonicus; assembly: GCA_034211315.2. NCBI lineage: Eukaryota > Metazoa > Arthropoda > Insecta > Diptera > Culicidae > Aedes > Aedes japonicus. The sequence continues at coordinate 72,174 of JASCZW010002053.1, read as the reverse complement.
AACAATTATCAAATAGTATATTACCATTGGAATTGCTTTGAGCATTATTCCATGAACGGTGTTTTGCATTAAAATCACCAATAATGAAGAATTTAGACCTATTACGGGTAAGTTTCTGAAGGTCACCCTTAAGCCAGTTCTTTTGCTGGCCAGTGCATTGGAAAGGCAAATAGGCAGCTATAAAAGTAAATTGGCCAAATTTTGTTTCAACTGAAATCCCCAAAGTTTCAAAAACTTTGGTTTCAAATGAAGAAAGAATGTGATGTTTGATTCGCCTATGGACAATGATGGCAACGCCACCACCAGCTCCATTAAGGCGATCATTGCGGTAGACAAAATAATTTGGATCTCTTTTGACCTTATGGGCAGGTTTGAGATAAGTTTCAGTTATAACAGCAATGTGCACGTTATGAACTCTTAAAAATTAAATAGCTCGTCCTCGTTATCTCTGATGGATCGAGCATTCCAATTCAAAATATTTAATGACCTAAAATCCATTACTGAATTTCAATGTCATGACAATATTATTGGCAAATTTAATACCAGTTTGAATAGCATCAAACATGGAATTAGTTTTTAGCATATCGGTTATCATATCGATTAACGATTGCTGTAAAAATTCTAATTTAGGAGCGGATATGCTACCTAAATCGAATTCATCAGAAGTCCCGTGGGAATTTTGGTTAGAAGTTCCGTGGGAATTTTGGTTTTGGTTCCTACCCGCTGCAACGGAAGCATAGGTAGGTCCATTTACATGTTGAACATTGTTAACAACACGGTTGGGTAAGAATGTAGGGTTTGCAGAATGAACCCTGTTGGTACCTGCAGGTATCGAAATAGTATTTGCTGCTCGTTGATCGTTTGAAGTTGCGGATGGAAAACCCTGTCCACTGTTTCTACCGACGGTTTGGTAGGAATTTGTGCTTGGCTGATCGATGTTAACAGCTGCAAAATGGGTAGTAGCTGGTCGGGAACGTATATTGTTTCCTACCTGTCGTTTAGTGCGTGACTGCAAAATTGCTTTGCGAGTCTTGCATTCCCAAAAATTTGATTTATGGTTTTCACCACAATTCGAACATTTAAATTTTTTAGGATCTTCCTTTACAGGACAGTTGTCCTTTGTGTGTGAGGAATCACCACAATTCATGCATTTACCAACCATATGGCAATGCTTTGTTCCGTGACCCAATCCCTGGCACTTACGGCACTGGGTGAGGCTTTGGAAGTTTGCTCCAGGCTTCTTGAAATGTTCCCAGTTCACTACGACATGGAGCAAAAGGCTTGCTTTTTCTAAAGCCTTAAGGTTATTAAGTTCACTTGACTTGAAGTGAACTAAGAATAAATCGTTTGAAATCCCTTTGCGAGAATCGCCAGGCCGGGATTTCGTTTTCATTTTAATTACTTGGACTGGGCTTGTTCCAAGTAATTTTATCAACTCAGTTCTAATTTCTTCCACAGATTCACCACTGGGCAGACCTTTCAAGACAACCTTGAAAAGACGCTCAGCTTTGGTGTCGTATGTGAAAAAGTTATATTGCTTCTGAGTAAGATACTCTAGAAGACGGTTGAATCCGTCCAAGGTTTCTGCACGCAAACGGCATTCACCTCGTCTGGAAATTTGAAGGGAATATTTCACACCTTCAACAAATGTTAAGATTTCCTTGCGAAAAGCATGGAAATCCGAAATTGTCACCACAATAGGGGGAACTTTTTCCTTTCTCAATCGAGAAAGTTTATTCGAATTTTGTTTTGATGATGGATCACTCTCATCATCTGTGAGCAAATCAAATTGATTACTCACATTGATTTCATTTGAAGGCGAATCAGTAGATTGCCCTCTACGTTTGCGTTTATTTGCCATAGTGGCAGAATAATTTTCTCCAAATCGTCGTCCAAGCAGATAACTATAAGAATCCGATGGACCGAAGAGGAATTTTCCAATGCGATATCCAAGCCGGGTTACCCGAAGGGCCTAACAAGGATCGAAAAGGAATAAGAGGAAATCAAAAAATGTTGGGTAGTATTTAGCACTGAAAAGTGCTGTTTAAAATTTGTTGTAGCGTTGGGTAGCAATAGCACTTCCTTCAGCAAATAGAAATAGAACCGCACGGCATGAGAGCACAATGCAGACTTTTTTGGCACATATGGTTAATTACTCTGTTGGACATGAATAGTATTTGACAACATATCATGAATCCTCCCTTAGCCCAGTCAATAAAGGTGCAGCTACAAAGCAACACCATGCTGAAGTTGTTTTTGAGAAGGAAATAATTTCTCATCACCATGAGGCTCTAGGAGTAGACAGCATTTTTTTGCTAGAACAAGTTATGAAGAGAAAGTATTTATAGTTCCGTTAGCTCACGGCAGGCTGTGAAAATTGAATAGAAGTATGCTGAAGTTGGCTGGGTTCGATTCCCGGTCTGGTCTAGGAATTTTTCGTTAAGGAAAATTTCTCGACTCCCTGGGCATAGCGTATGATTGTACTTGCCACACAATCATACTAATGCAAAAATGGAACCTGGTATCGAAAGCTCTCAATTAATAACAGTGAAAGTGCATCTAGAACACTAAGTTGAAAGCAAGCAATAAGCTAATTGTGAAAGCAATAAGCTTGAAATGCTAAAGAAGAAGAAGAAGAAGAACATGTAATAAAAAATTAGTGCAGCACCAATACTTTGCACTTTGCCCAAATCTATAGGTGATTGCTCTTAAATATAAGGTGCATTGTTTTTTGAGTGCAGGTATTTTAAATTAAGAATCTGTTGGTGAAGGATGAGCTTTTATTTGTTGCACGCGAGCAGTGGGATGTAAAAGAATATGTTAACCATTTTGCATCATTTCAAGTGTTATCTCCACAATCTAAATTCTTCATTTACATCCAATCAGTTTGATGGATAAATTAGGATATAATCATTATGGAAGATTGGATAAGTTTTTGGTGTGACAAGAACCATAACAATCATTATATAGATAAAAGTCAAATTGTATCAGATAAATCACATCAATATTACAAAAAAATATCTTTATTACAGCTTTTGTTCTATTACTAATTCATAAAAATTGTTTATACATTCTGTATGAACAATTTTATTTGGTTAAAATACGCAAAGAGAGCCAAAATTCAAATTCTTAACATGAATGGTAGTAGAAGTTACTACATAAATATTGTTGATAAAACCATGCACAGTATAATAGTATTATTCACTACAATTTTGTTTTCAACGACTACATTTGGCAACGTCGTTATTTCAATCAGTTTTGTTTTTGTTTAAACCCGACAACATAGTTAACCGTACCATTTGAAAGATTTTCCGGTGCATGGTAAAAATAACAACCATAGTTATTTCAAATGCATCATTCTTTCTAACGAAATATAGTGGTATTTGGTTTTTATTTTAAACCTATAAAATAGTAACGACTACTATGTGGCTGTTTTCAGTGAAGAGTTGGTTTTTCGAAATGTACACGCTCAAAACAGCCTCTCTCTCATTTGTATCACCGTCCCTTTTTTCTCACGGCAAAGTTACTCAATATTCGTTAAAAGTGTAACAACTCATAATATGAGTTTTCCACTTTTTACGAAAATTGAGTAACTTTTCTGTGACAAAAAAAAGGACGGTGATACAAATGAAAGAGAGGCTGTTTTTATTGAAAATGACAATTTACGCGTGAGCATCATATATATTAAAAGTGATAATTTGTTCGAGTGTATGACGCGAGCAGAGAATGAGAGCCGCGGTGAGTGCCCGTGAGCGGATGACAAGAAGAGAATAGAATGGCGGCAGAACATAAACAAGATAGGCGAAGTAGAAGAGAAAAACAGTTGGTTGCGTATGCATCACAGTTGAACCTTGTGGTGTAAGAAGGAGTAGGGAATGCCAGCATTAGTTGAGTGTCTTTCAGTGTACTGAGATAAAAGGTATAAATATACGGTCGAGTCTTCGACAATATTTGTAATCTAAAACAATCTCTTATAATTTGGAAAAGGATTTACCGAAGTCTTATGTTATCAAAATCTTCTTCTCAGTTATCGTCGTCATAAATGTTTAATTAGCTCTGTTGGAGAATTCCAAAGCTGTTAAATATTTTAACAGGTTATGGACCCAGAGTTGCTGTGCCACCAGATGCAATTTTGTTCAAGGCGGAGACTTCTGTTAAACAAAATTGATAGGACTGTTCAAGGCGGAGATTTCTGTTGAACAAAGTTAATAGGGCTGTTCAAGGCGGAGACTTCTGTTGAACAAAGTTAATAGGGCTGTTCAAGGCGGAGAGTTCTGTTGAGCAAAATTGATAGGGTTGTTCAAGGCGGAGATTTCTGTTGAACAAAGACCGACACATTTTTTTTTGTAAACATTTATCAGGTTCCAGCATTATGGAAAATAGATTTCGACGAGTCGTTATTCCCGTGTTTAAAGGGGATGAAAAATCCTTTCCTTTTTGGAAGAAAAGGATGGAACATCTATTAAAACAAGAAGGACTTGATCACACTCTAATGCGAACCCCTGTAGACGAGGATTATGCTCAGCCAATTGAAGGGGGGACAGACGAACAAGAGCGTGAACGAGAAGAAAAGTTTGCCAAAAGGGTTAAAGATGATGAGTTGGCAGTAAATGAATTGCTTATGGCAATTGATGATGATCCGATGGCGCATATTTTGGAATGTCAGTATGCAAAATCCATCATGGATAAATTAACAGCAACTTATCAAAAGCATGGTGCTACGGCCATGCTTGGGTTACGATCCAAATTGTATTTGCTTCGTAACAAGGGTTTTGCAGCAACTTTTTACTGAACATGCAGAAATTATTAGGCAATTGAATTGTATGGGTGTAGTCATTTCACAAGCAGATCAACTAAATACATTATTGGTTGCGATTCCTGAACAATTCAATCACCTAATAGTTGCTCTATCTGTCATTCGAAAAGATGAACTAAACCAAATGTCACTAGATCAAGTCAAACGTATTTTTCTTGACGCAGATAAATCATCCAGCAAGGACCGAAACGCCGAGGATATGGAACGCAAACAGGTTGCCTTTGTTGGACGCAAGAATCCAAACCGCAAACCATTCAACACCAAACGGGATTATTCGGGCTATAAGTGCCATAGCTGTGGCAAGATGGGCCACGTGAAGAAGAATTGCTTGGCCAATAAACATAAAAAGGGGAGTGACAAGGCGAACGTAGCCTTGTTGTCTGCGTTAGTCGAAGCATCCCTCCACCTGGATCAACAGAAAAAAGAAGTGGTTACTGAAACAGAAGCGTCGACCACTGTGGAAGTAAAGCGGCAGAACGACCAGTTCATAGTATCCCTCCCGTTGGTTCCACCGAAGAAAGAATTGGAACCGGAAACGTCGACCACTGTGGAGGTAGAGCGGCAGAATGGCCAGTTTAAGGTGTCGCTACCGTTGGCCCGGCTAGACCTACCAAGGCTTGGGCATCTGCGACATGAGGCAGGCTTGCCATTCAGCGCACACCTAAGAGATGCCATTTTCGCAAGGCATGAAGAGGAGAAGCGGTATTATACTCCAGTTCGATCGTTTATGGGATCTAGGATTGATAGATTGCCTGTGGGGATTCCCAAACAATCTTTGATCCTGGACAGCGGTGCGTCAAACCATATGCTACGTGAACTTCACATTTTCAACGAACTGTGGGAGATGGGAAAGGAAGTCAAGGTAGCTACGGCCCAGGATGGCACGAAACTAAAATGTTCGCGTATGGGAAATCTGCAGTTGAGAACCGAATATAATAAATTCATTAAATTGTATAATGCGTACTATATTCCTGAGTTACACTGTAACTTGATATCAGTATCGAAACTCGAAGACGAGGGTATGGTCATCATCTTTAAGAACGGTAAGGTTGAGGTTTTCAACAGAAATGGAGAAGTCTTTCTCACAGGAAGGAAATCTGAAGGATTGTATATCTTAGATATTTATCCAGAGAATTTTCAAGATCTTGCAAACGTAAGTAAGGTAGAGAATTGTTCGAGATTATGGCATGAACGATATGGTCACTAGGGGGACACTTCCCTGTTAAAACTGGTTAAGGACAATATGGTTGAAGGGTTACATGTTCACCCAGCATCCGTTTCAACTGAAACATCCATTTGTCAAGGATGCGTAGACGGAAAGCAGTCGAGGAAACCGTTTGATAGCAGACCGCGGGTTAGGTCCAGTATGCCGCTAGAGTTGATCCATTCAGATGTTTGTGGCCAAATGTCAGATGATACTTATGATGGTTATAAGTATTTTGTATCGTTCATTGACGACTTCACACACTTTGTAGTAGTTTACCTGATCAGAGCAAAGAGTGAGGTGCTTCAAAAATTCAGGGAATTTGAAGCGATGGCGACTGCCATGTTCTCTTCTAGAATTAGTCGATTGCGAACGGATAACGGTGGTGAATATTTTGGGAGAGAGTTCAGAGATTTCTGTGTTAAGAAAGGAATCCAAATGATTCCTACTGCTCCTTATACGCCGTAACAAAATGGAGTTAGCGAGCGTATGAACCGTACGTTAATGGAAAAGGTAAGAGCAATTTTACACGGGAGTGAAATGCCTTATGAAATGTGGGGGGAAGCACTTTATGTTTCGGCATATTTAACAAATAGGAGTCCGACAAGTGCTTTAAGTTGTTCCAAGACCCCATATGAAATGTGGTTCAATGAGAAACCAGATGTAAGCAAGTTGAGAACGTTTGGTTGTGTTGCGTTTGCACATGTTCATAAGGAACATACAACCAAACTGGAGAATAAGAGTAGGAAAGTTTGTATGGTTGGTTATGCACCAAATGTATACAGATTGTGGGATAATGATAGAAAGAAGATTATCATTTCCAGAGATGTCGTCTTTGACGAATCAAGCTACTACTTCAAACAACTTAATGAAATGGATGGATGTGACAATGATCCTGTTGTGGTAGATTTACCAATAAATGTGAATAACGAACGCTGTGTGGTAGATTTACCAATGACCCCAAACAATGAATGCGTTGTGGTAGATTTACCAATAAATGTGAATAACGAACGCTGTGTGGTAGATTTACCAATGACCCCAAACAATGAATGCGTTGTGGTAGATTTACCAATGAATGTGAATAACGAACGCTGTGTGGTAGATTTACCAATGACCCCAAACAATGAATGCGTTGTGGTAGATTTACCAATAGATGTGAATAATGCGTCTTGCGAGGTAGTTTTACCAACAAGTGCTACACCTGAACAAGATATTGTTCTGGATCCTGAGTTTGTGTCTGTGCAAATAGAGAATCAGGAGAGCATTGAAGATGATATTGATATTTTTCATGATGCTAAAAACGACACTGATGATGAGACGGCTTAGACAGAGAATCTTGGTCAACGTTCTCGGAGGGCGCCTGCCTGGTAAAGAGACTATGAGACTAGTTTTCTTTTATCAAGTAATTCAGGGGAAGTTCCTCAGAGAGTAGACGAGCTTAAAAAGCGACATGATTGGAGCAAATGGAAAGTTGCCATTGACGAGGAATTGAAATCCTTACTTGAAAATGATACATGGACTTTAGTGGAAGACATTCCAAATAATCGCAAGCCTGTGAACTCCATGTGGTTATTTACGATCAAAGATGATCAAAGATATAAAGCAAGACTTGTGGCGAAGGGTTGTTCCCAACGTCCTGTTTTGGATTATGGAGAGACTTTTGCACCAGTAGCAAGGATGACAACAGTTCGAACGTTTCTTTCTCTTGCTGTTAAAAATGATTGGTTAATACATCAAATGGACGTTAAAACGGCGTTTCTTAATGGGTACTTAGAGGAAGAAGTGTACATGAAATTGCCATTTGGTAGTTCGAACCTATGTAAACTGAACAAGACCATATATGGATTCAAACAATCAAGTCGTGCTTGGAATCTCAGGTTTGATAACTTCATAACGAAGTTGGGATTCAAAAGAATCAATTCAGATACTTGCGTTTATATTTCCACCTCAAAAGGGATATACATCATTCTTTACGTTGATGACATCCTAATATTTTGCAAAGATATTACCCAGATAGATTGGATTAAGAGTCAATTATCGAATGAATTTAAGATGAAAGACTTAGGTGAAGTAAAGCATTTTCTCGGTCTAGACATCAGTCGAGATTTCAAAGCTGGGATATTAGAAATATCACAAGAAAAGTACATAAACAAAATATTATGCAAGTATGGTATGGAAAATTGTAAGTCTGTTGGGACTCCCATGGATCCTAATGTGAAATGGAAAAAGAATGTCGGAGATGAGACAAAAGCGCCATATAAGGCGTTATTGGGTTGCTTACAATACTTGACATTAATGTCAAGGCCGGACTTAACCTTTTCCATAAGTATTTTCAGTCAATATCAGAGCTCACCAAATCACGAACATTGGACGGGGCTCAAACGAATACTGCGATACCTCCAGGGGACAAAGACTATGCGAATCGTATTGGCGAAGAAGGATGACGTTGTTCCACTCGAAGGATACGTGGACGCTGACTACGCGAATGATGAAGATGACAGACGATCGATTTCAGGACAGGTGTTCTACGTATACTGAAACATCGTATCTTGGTCATCAAAGAAGCAGGAGATCATAAGCCTGTCGTCAACGGAAGCCGAGCTGATTGCACTGTGTGCCACGGTGTAAAGGAAGGAATTTGGTTGGTCAAATTACTGCGTGAGATTGGGATAACCGCAATTCCATTCACGGTATTTGAGGACAACCAGCCATGTATTCGGATTGCGGAAGAACCGCGTGAACATTAAAGAACAAAACATATTGATGTGAAATATATGTTCATTAGGAGTTTGATTAGGGATAAGACATTAATTTTAAAATACATATCGACAAATAAACAAATCGCGGATGTATTCACTAAAGCATTGACGAAGATTAAGTTTCAGGAGATGTTTGGTTATCTACAGCTAGTAAATTGAGGGGAAGTATTGAAAATGACAATTTACGCGTGAGCATCATATATATTAAAAGTGATAATTTGTTCGAGTGTATGACGCGAGCAGAGAATGAGAGCCGCGGTGAGTGCCCGTGAGCGGATGACAAGAAGAGAATAGAATGGCGGCAGAACATAAACAAGATAGGCGAAGTAGAAGAGAAAAACAGTTGGTGGCGTATGCATCACAGTTGAACCTTGTGGTGTAAGAAGCAGTAGGGAATGCCAGCATTAGTTGATTGTCTTTCAGTGTACTGAGATAAAAGGTATAAATATACGGTCAAGTCTTCGACAATATTTGTAATCTAAAACAATCTCTTATAATTTGGAAAAGGATTTACCGAAGTCTTATGTTATCAAAATCTTCTTCTCAGTTATCGTCGTCATAAATGTTTAATTAGCTCTGTTGGAGAATTCCAAAGCTGTTAAATATTTTAACAGTTTTGAGTGTACACGCTCAAAACATCTCGCTTTCTTTCATATAACTGTTCCTTTTTTCACACGGAAAAGTTACTCACTTTTCGTGAAGAGTGAATCTACTGAATTTTTGAGAAGATCTACTTTTTAGGAAAATTTAGTAACTTTTCCGTGTGAGAAAAAGGGACACTACTCTAGAAAAAAATCTATCGTTATACCGACAAATAAACCATGATCAAGAAGACTATCGCATTTAATGGTTACAATAACCATGAAAATGGTCGAATTCACCATGGTATTCCTTCATGGTACCTTCATGATTATGGTAGCAAGGACTATTCCGACATTATGGCAAATGTTGGATCAACTATTTTTAATGGTCGTTTTAACCACGATCATAGTCGGTTCAAAAGCACTATACCACAGAGAACAGACGTTTATCTTCGGTCTGCTACTTTTGTAAAACTTTAAACCGACATTTCAAATGTATGTCGTTATGCTCCTGGTAGGCGGCGCTGCAGTTGTGCGATAACTGTCATGTCAATATTTATCAATCAAAAGCCTAGCACATAACCTGAAAAGTTTTCCATGTTTTTCTCTGCACTTGCTTCTTATACCGGCTGCCCATATTCATGCGACTTTATAGAATCGGAAAATGGGTCGCAATTGTGAATTTTATTGGTGCAGTAATCAGTAACTATACAATATTTCCTTTTATCAGTTCACAGGTAATAATGAAATGTGAATTTTTCTTCACCTTTGAAATTATGAATACGGGGCTTCAAATGGTGAGTTGACAATTTCTAAGGAGGGTGCGACCGACCTCTGGTCCTCACAAGTTCCTACCTCACTCCTCCACGAGTCATATGATCACAAAAGACTGCCAGCTGAAACATGGAGACGCTGGTTGGCGTAGCCTCGGCAATGTTGTCAATCCGACAATAGCGAAGTGAGGGGTTGCGACCGGTAAATCATATCATAATTTTCCATTCTCATATCTTTCAGGTCTTCCAGGTCGTCAAGTATTATAAAATAATTTAAAATTTAAAATCTTTTTTTTTTCATGGCGATTATACATTGCCTAAATTTTCTGATTCATAATGGATGCGCAAGTTTGTCTACAATTGCAACAAAACAGCAGTCGGCACACATGTAATGTTCAGTTCATATTACAATATACCCTCACTATATATTTTATCTTATAGGACATTGTTTATTCATAGCCATTATCATTCATCTCTATCATCTTTATCATCATTATTATCATTTTTATCATTACTTGTGTTTTCGTGATTTATATTCTAACATCAATATTTGTTTGTTACAATTTAAAGGTTATATATATATATATATATATATATATATACACCTTAAAGGTTATATATACTTTTAATTATTTTGTCCTTTATGTCGAATTATCAATATGATTGAGAAGTATTTAGTACCTTGATTAAAAGAAGCTGCAACGGAATCTATGGTAGGATTTTGTACTTATTACCTAATGTGTTTTTCATTTCCTGTTTGCGAATAGACCTTCCTCCAAATATGAGCTGGTTTGATTCGTTCAGCGCTGTTTGCCATTCGGCTAGTGTCTGATGTTACAGTTCAATTTTTGGCATTACTGTACCATAACTCACAATATCATTATATTTGATGATATTGTTTTATCGATTTTACTTCATAGATGATTTAACCATTGCTTATTGTTTTTTATGTCCATTTGTCTTTACCTTTCTTACATTAATTGTTATGTTATATATTCACCGACTGACGATCACATCGCATCGCTTCACGGTGTTTCTCTCCGAGGTCTCTACGTTGGAGTCGACGAGAAAAACTTTAGTGATCGTCAGTCGGTGCGAATCAAAACAAACCCAAAAAAAGGAGAGAGTTCCACTCCCATGTGCGCATCAGTAAACAGAGTGCACACAATAGATCGCTAGAATAACTATACAAGCCACAGTGGTACATGAGCGTCTTCCAACCGGACATTTTTGCCTGTTGAAGTGGCGGACTTAGTCCGTGCTTCGACCTTCCCCGCAGTGGGATGTTAGGCAAAAATGTCGTTGGTTCGAGTACCACTGTACACATGCCCTTTCCGCTCAATTTTCCTAAAACATCTGTTATATTTCCAAGCCTGCCGCACACTAGCGGAACTATCAAAACTTTCTCTTCATATCTTTCATTCTAGCCAAAAACATTGTTGTTCACTCTTGGTGCCTTATGGTGATGAGCGAACATCTCCTTCTACATCGTATTAAAATTATTTAATAAAAAAACAATAATAATAATAATGAAATTTCATCTACTTCAAGATTACAGGAAGTTGATTCCAGATAGTACAGATATTTATTGCATTGTATTTTGAGGTGTTTTTCTATTGATGAAGATCATTGAATATAAATAAACTTATTGAATGCTCTCCAATTCTGCTGATTATGTTCATTCATATGTCATGTGCCCTTAAATCAGCCTCTTATGCAATGATCGATTACATATTTTATTATAACTCACAAAGTGTTTACGGTCTAAGCGAGATTCAACAAGTTAGACACTTGCAAAGATAAGGTTGTTAAGACATTTGGTAGTATGTATCACGAAAAGTTACATAACTCTTCTGATAAAGTCAGAAACATTAGAGGGACATGGATTTAATGTCGGTATATATGCACCAAATTGGGTTTATTTATGGATGCAACTTCGTCCCATTTGATGGATTAATTACTGAATGCAGTCTTTGTACGGTTTTTTTTTCTAATTGTATGAATTGAGACATTGCTAGCTGTATTTGATTTACTTAATACAAAATTTCATAGAACAAACTAAAGTAAAACACTTACGTGATGTTCATATATGATTTATCAGCCATTCAATAATGAAAACATTATAATTCACTATACAATGATTTTGTTCCTTCGGTTTGTGTTTAGATGGGCCACTTCAATATAAACAAACGCAAATTCATGCATTTCCACTTGAAATTTTACCAATAACAACATTTTTACTACGATGTTGATACAACAGGCCATAGTTGGGAACATACAAACAAATATGTCCCCAACATTGGGTCTACGATTTTTTTGTAAAATCATTGTTATTTTAGCTATGTGAACAGTTGGTTTGTAACTTGTTACTATTTTCTGCAAATCCAGACTGCATTACTTGCTTTATCGATTCAATTAAGCCAAATTTAGATCACTGAAGATAGTGTAGAATTGTAGATCATCTGTTCGGTTTAACCAGTGAAATTATGATGCCTCAAAAAGTTCAAGAAATCGAAAACTACGCGGAAGTGAACAACTATAAGTTGATTAATCTCAATTGCTTCAGATCACATCGGTCTTCCTAATAGTAACATGTTTTATTTAATTGCAAAATGATCTTCACATTCCAGAGTAACATTCATCTGCCACTGATTGAGCTGTAAAGATGCAATAAGTTGCATATTATTATCATATGCCTATTAATACTGCTTTAATAATTTCATCATATTTTATAAAATTACAGGATGACGAATTTCAACTATGACATATTAATTAAATATTCTAGTATATTTCATTGCTATATTATATACAACATAAATTCCATATTGTGACCTGACCTATTATTTACATTATATATAGTAAAGACTGGGTTGGGAGGGAGCATCAAAGTATCATTCAACTCAGTCAAACAGTCTGCATTGTGCTCTCAAACAGTCTCATTGTGCTCTCATGCCGTGCGGTTCTATTTCTATTTGCTGAAGGAAGTGCTATTGCTACCCAACGCTACAACAAATTTCAAACAGCACTTTTCAGTGCTGAATACTACCAACATTTTTATGATTTCTTCTTATTCCTTTTCGATCGATGTTAGGCCCTTCGGGTAACCCGGCTTGGATATCGCATTGGAAAATTCCTCTTCGGTCCATCGGATTCTTATAGTTATCTGCTTGGACGACGATTTGGAGCAAATTATTCTGCCACTACGGCAAATAAACGTAAACGTAGAGGGCCTTCAAATCAATCAGTAATCAATTTGATATACTCACAGATGATGAGAGTGATCCATCATCAAACCAGAATTCGAATGAACTTTCTCGATTGAGAAAGGGTCCCCCTATTGTGGTGACAATTTCGGATTTCCATGCTTTTCGCAAGGAAATCTTAACATTTGTTGAAGGTGTGAAATATTGCCTTCAAATTTCCAGACGAAGTGAATACCGTTTGCTTGCAGTAACCTTGGACGGATTCAAACGTCTTCTAGAGTATTTTACTCATAAGCAATACAATTTCTTCACATACGACACCAAAGCTGAGCGTCTTTTCAAGGTTGTCTTGAAAGGTCTGCCCAGTGGTGAATCTGTGGAAGAAATAAAAAACGAATTAATAAAATTACTTGGAACTAGCCCAGTCCAAGTAATTAAAATGAAAACAAAATCCCGGCCTGGCGATTCTCGCAAAGGGATTTCAAATGATTTCTTCTTAGTTCAAGTCAAGTGAACTCAATAACATTAAGGCTTTAGAAAAAGCAAGCCTTTTGCTCCATGTCATAGTGAAATGGGAACATTTCAAGAAGACTGGAGCAAACTTCCAAAGCCTCACCCAGTGCCGTAAGTGCCAGGGATGACGTCACGGAACAAAGTATTGCAATATGGTTGGTAAATGCATGAATTTTGGTGATTCCTCACACTCAAAGGACAACTGTCCTGTGAAGGAAGATCCTAAAAAATTTAAATGTTCGAATTGTGGTAAAAACCATAAATCAAATTTTTGGGAATGCAAGACTCGCAAAGCAATTTGCAGTCGCGCACTAAGCGACAGGTAGGAAAGAATATACGTTCCCGACCAGCTGTTACCCATTTTGCAGCTGTTATCATCGATCAGCCAAGAACAAATTCCTACCAAACCGTCGGTAGAAACAGTGGACAGGGTTTTCCATCCGCAACTTCAAACGCTCAACGAGGAGCAAATACAATTTCGATACCTGCAGGTACCAACAGGGTTCATTCTGCAAACCCTATATTCTAACCTAACCGTGTTGTTAACAATGTTCAACATGTAAATGGACCTACCTATGCTTCCGTTGCAGCGGGTAGGAACCAAAACCAAAACCAAAAATTCCCACGGAACTTCTAACCAAAATTCCCACGGGAGTTCTGGTGACTTTGGTTTAGGTAGCATATCCGCTCCTAAATAAGAATTTTTACAGCAATCGTTAATGGATATGATAACCGATATGCTTAAAACTAATTCCATGTTTGATGCTATTCAAACTGGTATTGAATTTGCCAATAATATTGTCATGACATTGAAATTCAGTAATGGATTTTAAGTCATTAAATATTTTGAATTGGAATGCTCGATCCATCAGAGATAACGAGGACGAGCTATTTAATTTTTTAAGAGTTCATAACGTGCACATTGCTGTTATAACTGAGACTTATCTCAAACCTGCCCATAAGGTCCAAAGAGATCTAAATTATTTTGTCTACCGCAATGATCGCCTTAATGCCTTTCCAATGCACTGGCCAGCAAAAGAACTGGCTTAAGGGTGACCTTCAGAAACTTACCCGTCATAGGTCTAAATGCTTCGTTATTGGTGATTTCAATGCAAAACACTGCTCATGGAATAATTCGCAAAGCAATGCCTATGGTAATATACTATTGACCAGGGTTGCAATTTCTCTGGGGAGTATCACCCGGGTGCACTTTTTTAGCTCTCTTTGGTGAACCTCACTCAGTCTCTACGGAGATTTTTTCCTGACACCACAGTAGAGATTGTTCGACACAGCACGGGAGAGCGAGAGAATTGGCAGTTCGCTGCCTGAGCGTTCATACACTCACTGCAGTGTGAACGACGAAGAGTGAAAGAGCGAAAAAGGACTACACCGCACTAACGTGAGTGAAACCTTGATTCAAAAATCAAGAAAAAATCGCTGGAAAACGGGAACAAGAAAGTACAGTCTGAAGTTTTTTTCGTGTCTCCCGGTTCCTTTTTTGTACTTTCAGAATATCATAGATGAACATTACGAATTATTGGCCGCAGATAGTCTAGTCGGTAAAAGCACGGAACTACCAATCCAGAAGAGGCGGGTTCGATTCACAGTCCAGTCGACTTAAATAAATATCGACTTCCCTGGGCATAAAAGTATCATTGTGCTTGCCACAAAATATACAATTTCATGCATAGGTGGTGATTGGCTTCGAAAGCTTAATAACTGTGCAAGTGCATCTAGAACATTAGGTTGTGAGAGCCTGACAATCAGCTAATTACGATAAGCAATATGCTTGGATACGCCGAAAAGAAGACGAAGAACATTAAGAAATCAGTAAAATTGTAAAAATGTTCAAATTCAACTGTTGCGGTATAAAACTAGCAATAAATATTTTCACCAGGGTGATTCACCCCGGTGAAATAATTCTGCTCTCTTCGGTGCTCCTCAGAGATCACTCACACGCTCCGGCCTGTTTGTGTGGTGAGGGTGCAAACGACAGACACTTTGGTGTCACTCAACTTGTGGTGTCTAGCAGAGAGTGGAAACAAAACAAAAATCTCTCGGGTGAGTTTGCGTTTGCCAATCTCCGGAGTACCTTTTCACTAAGCACCCTGCTAGCACCGAGGAGAATTGCAACTCTGCTATTGACTATTGTTCTGCAGGCTATTACACAATACAATACCCAAACAGTCCAACTTGCATTTCTTCAGTCAGAAATCCCTCAACTATTGATTTGGTCCTAACTGATGCATGTCAACTTTGTAGTCAATTGATTACCCATGCTGACTTTGGTTCTGATCACCTTCCAGTTACATCTGAAATATCTCAAGAAATCATTTCTAATTCCATCAGTTCTACTTTCAACTACCATAGAGCTGATTGGGATCAACATCGAACATTTATGGAATACAACTTTGATCCTAATGTTCCATTGCAAACAAGAAATGAAATTAATAATGCTCTTGAATCTCTGGCTTTTTCAATAGTTAGAGCAAGAGTAGCTTCAGTGCCTAAATGCGAGGTTAAATTCGATTCAGTTATAATTGATGACGATCTTCGGCTCTTGATTCGTCTGAAAAAATATACGTAGGCGTCAATATCAACGAACACGTGATCCCGTTATGAAATTCATATGGCGAGATTTACAAAAGCAAATTAAAAAACGTTTCTATGCCCTGAGGAACGAAAATTGTGAAAATAATATTTCAAAATTAGATCCGAGCTCCAAACCTTTCTGGAAACTCTCTAAAATCTTGAAAAAAACGTCAAAAGCCTATACCAGCACTTAGGGAAGGTGATAAAATTTTGCTCACAAATGCGGAAAAAGCTCAAAAACTTGTTAAGCAGTTTGAGAGCTCCCATAATTTCAGTTTGGGACTTACTAGTCCTATTGAGGAATCGGTTTCCAGGGAGTATCTGAATATTTTCTCTCAAGAAAATATTTTTGATGATTCTTGGGGAACCGATTTGGATGAAGTAAGAACTATAACTAAAAAATTTCAAAATATGAAAGCACCAGGTGATGATGGAATTTTCTATATCCTCATAAAAAAACTCCCTGAAAGTACTTTGTTTTTCTTGGTAAAACTATTTAACAGATGTTTTCATCTAGCATACTTTCCAGAAATATGGAAAAATGCAAAATTCGTACCAATTTTGAAGCCAGACAAAAATCCGGCTGAAGCTTCTAGCTACCGACCGATCAGTTTGCTTTCTTCAATAAGTAAGCTTTTTGAAAAAAATAATTTTGAATAGAATGATGCTTCACATCAACTTAAACTCAATTTTTAGCTGATGAACTGTTTGGATTTCGCATGGGCATTCAGCTACGCATCAACTTTTGAGAGTAACAAATTTAATTCGTTTAAACAAAGCTGAAGGCTGCTCCACTGGAGTTACTCTTCTAGACATAGAAAAAGCATTCGGCAGTGTTTGGCATGAAGGTTTGATTGCAAAACTGAAAAAGTTCAATTTTCCGCTTTATATCATGAAATTAGTTCAAAACTACTAATCTGATAGAACTTTGCAAGTAAATTATCAGAATTCTAAATCTGTTCAATTGCCCATTAGAGCTGGTGTTCCACAAGGTAGCATACTTGAGCCAATACTATATAACATTTTCACTTCAAATCTCCCTGATTTACCTCAGGGGTGTCAAAAATCTTGCTTTGCTGATAACACAGGCATTTCCGCTAAAGGAAAAAGTCTTCGTGTTATATCCAGGAGGCTACAAAAAAGCTTGGATATTTTTACAGATTATTTTCAAAAATGGAACACAAGCCTAGAGCTGCATTTTTGAAACCAAGTGATAGTCATATGGTCACTATGAACGGAGTTCCAATATCTTGGTCAAGTCAAGTAAAATATCTTGGACTCATACTTGATCAAAAATTAACTTTTAGAGATCACATTGAGGGCATTCAAGCCAAATGTAATAAGTACATAAGATGTTTGTATCCTCTTATAAACAGAAAATCCAAACTTTGTTTAAAGAACAAACTTCTAACATTCAAACAAATTTTTAGACCGGCCATGCTTTATGCTGTGCCAATATGGTCTAGTTGTTGTGCAACTAGGAAAAAGCACTTCAAAGGATTGATTTTGAAGCTGCCACCCTGGTTCAGTACTATTGAATTACATAGAATTTCAAACGTTGAGACTCTAGAAGAAATGTCCAACAAAATAATTCATAATTTAAGACAAAAATCATTGCAATCTTCAATTGCAATGATCAATTCTCTCTATAGATAAGAACTAGTTTTAAGAAATCAACTGTAATTCTGACACGCAGCAAAAATAAAACCTGTTAAAAATTCTGAATAGACAAAGTAAAAATAATATTAACACAATTAGATATTAATGATAGCATATAAGGTTGACATGTTAATTACTTAGCAGAATTACCTAGGATAATATATGAATGTAAAATAATATAAAATTTGGAATAAATAGAAAGTTAAAAAAAAAATCAAGCTGCAACTGGACGATGGTTTGACTGCCTGAGTCTAAGAGGGAATAAACGGCATCATTTTATTTGTCCTACCGATTCGATTATGATACTGTGAATTCTACTCCAACAGTTTGAGATTGACGCGCTCTTTTTAACAAGCCATCTTGTGAAAACTTAATAAGTATTGCGAATTGGTTTCGTTGGAAAGAGATTCTCAATTTCCCGTGGATTTCGCGTAAGCATCTCTGCTTACGGGTCCACCCCTCCGTTTTTGGCCCTTCATACAGCGATATTGTGAATTCAGATCGGTGGTCCAATTTGATCTTGCTATTAAGTGGAGCTGCATCCATGCCAAGGGCATGCAGGGATGGTGGCTACTATACATACATACATACATGTAACATGTGCATTCCACATGTAGCCGAACCCGTTGCAACAAACATTCAAAAGAGGGACCACACTAGTGGTACCACCTCCTATCCCCATGCAATTGAACTGCTTATGCAACAAATGCAATTGAGTGCATAAGAACGGTTCGATGACATCCACAATAATTTTGACAAGTGATGTGATGTGATGTGATAGAAAGCCACCACCGGTGCAGGACTTGCCATGACGTCCTGTTCCTCCTAATGGCCAGATCTCGAACTGACGATTTCCATCAAGGAAGGCCCAATTGTCACAGCGCTAGCGCCCACAATAATTCTCTCTCACTCTCTCTCTCTCTCTCTCTCACATAAGGTTTTACAAGGTCTCACTCTTCTCATATATAGAAGGACATCATGAAAGACCCAATTGCTATATATACAAATTTCAACTTGAATAATTTACATGAAATTTTACACTATAAAAATTAAATTACTTGACTATGTAAAAAGCAGCTACAGTAAGTCATTGCACTTCCAACCGTTCACTTACCGAAAACCCAACCTACCTCTTGTTGCATTATTAAATCCTCGTAAATTGAAATTTTAAGTGATGGTAACAATCCTCCAAACATCCCTCGCGTCCTTACACAATAAATGAGAAAGCAAGCAAATATTAAATAAAACTACAACCATTAAGTTGAGCTAGAGTATTAAATAAAGAGCTTTTAATTTATACTGTTAAATAGAACAAATTTTGAAAAAAAATCAGATAAATAATTTTGACGCTTCTGTTAAACTGTGAAGCAGTTTAGCACCGAGTGCTAGCACCGAGGAGAATTGCAACTCTGCTATTGACTATTGTTCTGCAGGCTATTACACAATACAATACCCAAACAGTCCAACTTGCATATCTTCAGTCAGAAATCCCTCAACTATTGATTTGGTCCTAACTGATGCATGTCAACTTTGTAGTCAATTGATTACCCATGCTGACTTTGGTTCTGATCACCTTCCAGTTACATTTGAAATATCTCAAGAAATCATTTCTAATTCCATCAGTTCTACTTTCAACTACCATAGAGCTGATTGGGATCAACATCGAACATTTATGGAATACAACTTTGATCCTAATGTTCCATTGCAAACAAGAAATGAAATTAATAATGCTCTTGAATCTCTGGCTTTTTCAATAGTTAGAGCAAGAGTAGCTTCAGTGCCTAAATGCGAGGTTAAATTCGATTCAGTTATAATTGATGACGATCTTCGGCTCTTGATTCGTCTGAAAAAATATACGTAGGCGTCAATATCAACGAACACGTGATCCCGTTATGAAATTCATATGGCGAGATTTACAAAAGCAAATTAAAAAACGTTTCTATGCCCTGAGGAACGAAAATTGTGAAAATAATATTTCAAAATTAGATCCGAGCTCCAAACCTTTCTGGAAACTCTCTAAAATCTTGAAAAAAACGTCAAAAGCCTATACCAGCACTTAGGGAAGGTGATAAAATTTTGCTCACAAATGCGGAAAAAGCTCAAAAACTTGTTAAGCAGTTTGAGAGCTCCCATAATTTCAGTTTGGGACTTACTAGTCCTATTGAGGAATCGGTTTCCAGGGAGTATCTGAATATTTTCTCTCAAGAAAATATTTTTGATGATTCTTGGGGAACCGATTTGGATGAAGTAAGAACTATAACTAAAAAATTTCAAAATATGAAAGCACCAGGTGATGATGGAATTTTCTATATCCTCATAAAAAAACTCCCTGAAAGTACTTTGTTTTTCTTGGTAAAACTATTTAACAGATGTTTTCATCTAGCATACTTTCCAGAAATATGGAAAAATGCAAAATTCGTACCAATTCGTACCAGACAAAAATCCGGCTGAAGCTTCTAGCTACCGACCGATCAGTTTGCTTTCTTCAATAAGTAAGCTTTTTGAAAAAATAATTTTGAATAGAATGATGCTTCACATCAACTTAAACTCAATTTTTAGCTGATGAACAGTTTGGATTTCGCATGGGCATTCAACTACGCATCAACTTTTGAGAGTAACAAATTTAATTCGTTTAAACAAAGCTGAAGGCTGCTCCACTGGAGTTACTCTTCTAGACATAGAAAAAGCATTCGACAGTGTTTGGCATGAAGGTTTGATTGCAAAACTGAAAAAGTTCAATTTTCCGCTTTATATCATGAAATTAGTTCAAAACTACTAATCTGATAGAACTTTGCAAGTAAATTATCAGAATTCTAAATCTGTTCAATTGCCCATTAGAGCTGGTGTTCCACAAGGTAGCATACTTGAGCCAATACTATATAACATTTTCACTTCAAATCTCCCTGATTTACCTCAGGGGTGTCAAAAATCTTGCTTTGCTGATAACACAGGCATTTCCGCTAAAGGAAAAAGTCTTCGTGTTATATCCAGGAGGCTACAAAAAAGCTTGGATATTTTTACAGATTATTTTCAAAAATGGAACACCAGCCTAGAGCTGCATTTTTGAAACCAAGTGATAGTCATATGGTCACTATGAACGGAGTTCCAATTTCTTGGTCAAGTCAAGTAAAATATCTTGGACTCATACTTGATCAAAAATTAACTTTTAGAGATCACATTGAGGGCATTCAAGCCAAATGTAATAAGTACATAAGATGTTTGTATCCTCTTATAAACAGAAAATCCAAACTTTGTTTAAAGAACAAACTTCTAACATTCAAACAAATTTTTAGACCGGCCATGCTTTATGCTGTGCCAATATGGTCTAGTTGTTGTGCAACTAGGAAAAAAGCACTTCAAAGGATTGATTTTGAAGCTGCCACCCTGGTTCAGTACTATTGAATTACATAGAATTTCAAACGTTGAGACTCTAGAAGAAATGTCCAACAAAATAATTCATAATTTAAGACAAAAATCATTGCAATCTTCAATTGCAATGATCAATTCTCTCTATAGATAAGAACTAGTTTTAAGAAATCAACTGTAATTCTGACACGCAGCAAAAATAAAACCTGTTAAAAATTCTGAATAGACAAAGTAAAAATAATATTAACACAATTAGATATTAATGATAGCATATAAGGTTGACATGTTAATTACTTAGCAGAATTACCTAGGATAATATATGAATGTAAAATAATATAAAATTTGGAATAAATAGAAAGTTAAAAAAAAAATCAAGCTGCAACTGGACGATGGTTTGACTGCCTGAGTCTAAGAGGGAATAAACGGCATCATTTTATTTGTCCTACCGATTCGATTATGATACTGTGAATTCTACTCCAACAGTTTGAGATTGACGCGCTCTTTTTAACAAGCCATCTTGTGAAAACTTAATAAGTATTGCGAATTGGTTTCGTTGGAAAGAGATTCTCAATTTCCCGTGGATTTCGCGTAAGCATCTCTGCTTACGGGTCCACCCCTCCGTTTTTGGCCCTTCATACAGCGATATTGTGAATTCAGATCGGTGGTCCAATTTGATCTTGCTATTAAGTGGAGCTGCATCCATGCCAAGGGCATGCAGGGATAGTGGCTACTATACATACATACATACATGTAACATGTGCATTCCACATGTAGCCGAACCCGTTGCAACAAACATTCAAAAGAGGGACCACACTAGTGGTACCACCTCCTATCCCCATGCAATTGAACTGCTTATGCAACAAATGCAATTGAGTGCATAAGAACGGTTCGATGACATCCACAATAATTTTGACAAGTGATGTGATGTGATGTGATAGAAAGCCACCACCGGTGCAGGACTTGCCATGACGTCCTGTTCCTCCTAATGGCCAGATCTCGAACTGACGATTTCCATCAAGGAAGGCCCAATTGTCACAGCGCTAGCGCCCACAATAATTCTCTCTCTCTCTCTCTCTCTCTCTCTCTCACATAAGGTTTTACAAGGTCTCACTCTTCTCATATATAGAAGGACATCATGAAAGACCCAATTGCTATATATACAAATTTCAACTTGAATAATTTACATGAAATTTTACACTATAAAAATTAAATTACTTGACTATGTAAAAAGCAGCTACAGTAAGTCATTGCACTTCCAACCGTTCACTTACCGAAAACCCAACCTACCTCTTGTTGCATTATTAAATCCTCGTAAATTGAAATTTTAAGTGATGGTAACAATCCTCCAAACATCCCTCGCGTCCTTACACAATAAATGAGAAAGCAAGCAAATATTAAATAAAACTACAACCATTAAGTTGAGCTAGGGTATTAAATAAAGAGCTTTTAATTTATACTGTTAAATAGAACAAATTTTGAAAAAAAATCAGATAAATAATTTTGACGCTTCTGTTAAACTGTGAAGCAGTTTAGCACCGAGTGCTAGCACCGAGGAGAATTGCAACTCTGCTATTGACTATTGTTCTGCAGGCTATTACACAATACAATACCCAAACAGTCCAACTTGCATATCTTCAGTCAGAAATCCCTCAACTATTGATTTGGTCCTAACTGATGCATGTCAACTTTGTAGTCAATTGATTACCCATGCTGACTTTGGTTCTGATCACCTTCCAGTTACATTTGAAATATCTCAAGAAATCATTTCTAATTCCATCAGTTCTACTTTCAACTACCATAGAGCTGATTGGGATCAACATCGAACATTTATGGAATACAACTTTGATCCTAATGTTCCATTGCAAACAAGAAATGAAATTAATAATGCTCTTGAATCTCTGGCTTTTTCAATAGTTAGAGCAAGAGTAGCTTCAGTGCCTAAATGCGAGGTTAAATTCGATTCAGTTATAATTGATGACGATCTTCGGCTCTTGATTCGTCTGAAAAAATATACGTAGGCGTCAATATCAACGAACACGTGATCCCGTTATGAAATTCATATGGCGAGATTTACAAAAGCAAATTAAAAAACGTTTCTATGCCCTGAGGAACGAAAATTGTGAAAATAATATTTCAAAATTAGATCCGAGCTCCAAACCTTTCTGGAAACTCTCTAAAATCTTGAAAAAAACGTCAAAAGCCTATACCAGCACTTAGGGAAGGTGATAAAATTTTGCTCACAAATGCGGAAAAAGCTCAAAAACTTGTTAAGCAGTTTGAGAGCTCCCATAATTTCAGTTTGGGACTTACTAGTCCTATTGAGGAATCGGTTTCCAGGGAGTATCTGAATATTTTCTCTCAAGAAAATATTTTTGATGATTCTTGGGGAACCGATTTGGATGAAGTAAGAACTATAACTAAAAAATTTCAAAATATGAAAGCACCAGGTGATGATGGAATTTTCTATATCCTCATAAAAAAACTCCCTGAAAGTACTTTGTTTTTCTTGGTAAAACTATTTAACAGATGTTTTCATCTAGCATACTTTCCAGAAATATGGAAAAATGCAAAATTCGTACCAATTTTGAAGCCAGACAAAAATCCGGCTGAAGCTTCTAGCTACCGACCGATCAGTTTGCTTTCTTCAATAAGTAAGCTTTTTGAAAAAATAATTTTGAATAGAATGATGCTTCACATCAACTTAAACTCAATTTTTAGCTGATGAACAGTTTGGATTTCGCATGGGCATTCAACTACGCATCAACTTTTGAGAGTAACAAATTTAATTCGTTTAAACAAAGCTGAAGGCTGCTCCACTGGAGTTACTCTTCTAGACATAGAAAAAGCATTCGACAGTGTTTGGCATGAAGGTTTGATTGCAAAACTGAAAAAGTTCAATTTTCCGCTTTATATCATGAAATTAGTTCAAAACTACTAATCTGATAGAACTTTGCAAGTAAATTATCAGAATTCTAAATCTGTTCAATTGCCCATTAGAGCTGGTGTTCCACAAGGTAGCATACTTGAGCCAATACTATATAACATTTTCACTTCAAATCTCCTGATTTACCTCAGGGGTGTCAAAAATCTTGCTTTGCTGATAACACAGGCATTTCCGCTAAAGGAAAAAGTCTTCGTGTTATATCCAGGAGAGCTACAAAAAGCTTGGATATTTTTACAGATTATTTTCAAAAATGGAACACCAGCCTAGAGCTGCATTTTTGAAACCAAGTGATAGTCATATGGTCACTATGAACGGAGTTCCAATTTCTTGGTCAAGTCAAGTAAAATATCTTGGACTCATACTTGATCAAAAATTAACTTTTAGAGATCACATTGAGGGCATTCAAGCCAAATGTAATAAGTACATAAGATGTTTGTATCCTCTTATAAACAGAAAATCCAAACTTTGTTTAAAGAACAAACTTCTAACATTCAAACAAATTTTTAGACCGGCCATGCTTTATGCTGTGCCAATATGGTCTAGTTGTTGTGCAACTAGGAAAAAAGCACTTCAAAGGATTGATTTTGAAGCTGCCACCCTGGTTCAGTACTATTGAATTACATAGAATTTCAAACGTTGAGACTCTAGAAGAAATGTCCAACAAAATAATTCATAATTTAAGACAAAAATCATTGCAATCTTCAATTGCAATGATCAATTCTCTCTATAGATAAGAACTAGTTTTAAGAAATCAACTGTAATTCTGACACGCAGCAAAAATAAAACCTGTTAAAAATTCTGAATAGACAAAGTAAAAATAATATTAACACAATTAGATATTAATGATAGCATATAAGGTTGACATGTTAATTACTTAGCAGAATTACCTAGGATAATATATGAATGTAAAATAATATAAAATTTGGAATAAATAGAAAGTTAAAAATAAAACAAGCTGCAACTGGACGATGGTTTGACTGCCTGAGTCTAAGAGGGAATAAACGGCATCATTTTATTTGTCCTACCGATTCGATTATGATGCTGTGAATTCTACTCCAACAGTTTGAGATTGACGCGCTCTTTTTAACAAGCCATCTTGTGAAAACTTAATAAGTATTGCGAATTGGTTTCGTTGGAAAGAGATTCTCAATTTCCCGTGGATTTCGCGTAAGCATCTCTGCTTACGGGTCCACCCCTCCGTTTTTGGCCCTTCATACAGCGATATTGTGAATTCAGATCGGTGGTCCAATTTGATCTTGCTATTAAGTGGAGCTGCATCCATGCCAAGGGCATGCAGGGCATGCACTATACATACATACATACATGTAACATGTGCATTCCACATGTAGCCGAACCCGTTGCAACAAACATTCAAAAGAGGGACCACACTAGTGGTACCACCTCCTATCCCCATGCAATTGAACTGCTTATGCAACAAATGCAATTGAGTGCATAAGAACGGTTCGATGACATCCACAATAATTTTGACAAGTGATGTGATGTGATGTGATAGAAAGCCACCACCGGTGCAGGACTTGCCATGACGTCCTGTTCCTCCTAATGGCCAGATCTCGAACTGACGATTTCCATCAAGGAAGGCCCAATTGTCACAGCGCTAGCGCCCACAATAATTCTCTCTCTCTCTCTCTCTCTCTCTCTCTCTCACATAAGGTTTTACAAGGTCTCACTCTTCTCATATATAGAAGGACATCATGAAAGACCCAACTGCTATATATACAAATTTCAACTTGAATAATTTACATGAAATTTTACACTATAAAAATTAAATTACTTGACTATGTAAAAAGCAGCTACAGTAAGTCATTGCACTTCCAACCGTTCACTTACCGAAAACCCAACCTACCTCTTGTTGCATTATTAAATCCTCGTAAATTGAAATTTTAAGTGATGGTAACAATCCTCCAAACATCCCTCGCGTCCTTACACAATAAATGAGAAAGCAAGCAAATATTAAATAAAACTACAACCATTAAGTTGAGCTAGGGTATTAAATAAAGAGCTTTTAATTTATACTGTTAAATAGAACAAATTTTGAAAAAAATTCAGATAAATAATTTTGACGCTTCTGTTAAACTGTGAAGCAGCACCATCTGACATAAAATAATTTTTTTAATGTTTTTATTTTGATCAATTTGTAAAAAGTTTATCATTTTATCAATAAAGAAATTAACAGCGACTGAATCATGTCTTAGTTCTTCAGAAATTATAATGAAGCTAACATGTTTAATTTGCATATTTTCAGTATAATATATTACAAAAGGATGGATTGTGGCCTGTTGCACGTTCCAATGGTGTGATTGAACTTCATCCTGCAAAATGAAGCTGTAATATTGTGAAAAGTCACAACAGCTAAAAATTCACCATCTTGCAAGTTTTGTTTTGTAGTTTTCAAAAAATTTGATTGTTCGGTTTTACAAAATCATGCGGAATCAAACTTCTAATTTTGAGTTGAAAATGAAACAAACTCATCGGTTTGCTTGCATAATATTTTCTAAATCACATCTGTCAGTGGTAACCCATTGTTCGAATGAAAACTTTTCAACAAAGTTTTCTTCCAATAAACTGTCTTCTAAAACTGAGGTATCTGGGCAGTTTTTACATCTTCGTAGATGGCAATGAGTTGTCTTATTTTCGCAAAGTAATCTATTCGTTAGCTGCTTTTTTGTTAATGTTTGCTAATGATTTGGCAAAAGCTTTATTCAAACTGTCAAGTGACAATGATGCCAAAATATTCGATATTGTTAAAAGTTGTGTAAACAATATTTTTATAAAAATACAGGAATAAAATAAACTGATGATATCCAACATATAATGTTATTTTATTACAACAATCACCATCCCTGAAAATCAGCTTAATTCGCTCTTTTGAATCTTGCTAATTGAGGAGCTTGCACGGCAGTTCTCAAAAGGTGTATCTCGAAATCGAGTTGTCTCATCGGTTTGATGTCTGGGGTAAATGTTCGGCAATAGAGAGAAAATATGCACAGTATAAACACATTCAGGTTAAATGATTAAACTGTTAGTGATATGCAAGAGTTGAACGCACATTTTCAACACAATACAATCAAAATAACTGGAAGAAATCATTGTTCCTGATAGTGATTTTGTAACTTGTTTTTCAAAAATACTTTTAAGGCAGAGAATTTCACTCGAATCTTGTTGTCAGTGTCATTTTAACTCAAAATTTTCCAATCTTTCCGAAAATACTTTGAAACTGAAATAACACGGAATACATCCGAAAAGCGCCAAAACTTATTAAGCTATCAAACAATCAATATTGAATCAGTAATATCTTCTAAACGATGCATCTTAAAAAAATGTTACCGAAGTACTTTTTGCTTGCAAATTTGGTGTACTTTCACAAATTAGGGTGACAAACTTTTTTTGACTTTTCTTAATAGTTTTTTTGAAAAATTGTATTTCTTTTTTTTTAAACTTTTTTTTTTTTCATTGTAACCTATTTTTCTCCAGAAAAAACTCACTGTGCACTAGATAGCATTTTAAGTCAGCTATAACATAAAAATAATTAAAAAAATATTGATGAATACTTTATGAAAATCTATATTTTAGTTCAAAACACAAAAAACCGAACTTTTTTTTTACCGTGCATATTTTCTCCATATAGCACCACTAATTGTCTAAAACTTCGCCGAAGACACCAAATCAATCGGACAAACCGTTTTCGAGATACAATTTGAAGATATCATGCATTTTTCATAGGCCCTTCTCATAAGTAAGGCTAGATTCAAATGGCGAACCAAGTATGGTAAAACGGCGTTTTTCTTCCCCAAAATGTATGCAAGGTTTCATGCAAATCAAAAAATATGAAAATTACTCGTTGCTGAAATGACATGGAACCGCTCTACTAACGGGTGTCCACTAAAAAATGAGAATGATTTCAATACTTTTCCATCAGAACAAAAACGGCCGCATAGAAATGTCACTTTAGATGAATGAATCGTTGCACTCTCCAGAAAATTTTCATACACTCTTATTTCACTCTAACATGTTCAGTCGTGTTCAGCATGCCGTCGAAACAGGAAGAACTGCGCGCGCGCGTTGTACAATTCTTTCAAGCGAACGAAGATCGTGGAAAAAAATACACGGTGGACCATTTTTGTCGTGAAAAAGTTCCGGTATCCACCGTATACCGTATCCTGGCATGCATGAGAGTAACCCGGAAGAAAGGTTGCGGCCGTCCAGCGAAAATAATGAATGAGAAAACGCTCCGCTCGCTGCGCTAGCTGTTCAACAACAAGGATTCGGTAAGTCAACGGGAAGCAGCCCGAAAGTTCCATTGTTCGAAGTCACTCATCTGCAAGACGCTAAAGAAAGAAGGAATAGTGTGTAGAAAGAAAACCAGATCCCAGAGTACACAGATGAGCAGATTCAAACCGTGAAATCCCAATGCCGCTGGATGACTCGGAATTACGGCGGAAAATCTTTCGTTCTGGACGACGAAAGCTACTTTCCTCTTTCGAAGTCTCAGATACCGGGAAACGACCGATTCTACACTAAGGACAAATCTACTACTCCTCCAAAAGTAATGTATAAGTTCAAGCACAAATTTGAATCGAAGGTTATGTTATACATCGTAATATCCGATAAAGGGTATTTCGAAGCCGTGGTTCAAACCAAGCGGTTTGGCCATCAACCAGGAGGTGTACCAAAGAGAGTGTTTGCAGAAAATACTCATCCCATTTCTTAAACAACATCACTCGGATGGCAAATACGTGTTTTGGCCGGACAAGGCATCATCGCACTACGCAAAAAAAACGCTAACGTTTTTGGAGAGCCAAAATATACCATATGTCCCAAAAGACCGGAATCCGACAAATTTGCCACAGTGCCGTCCTATCGAGGATTTCTTCGGTCTTTTGAGCTCCATGGTATACAAGGATAATTGGAAGGCCAAGAACACCAAGCAACTTACCAACAGGATCAAAAGCTGCATCCGAAAAATCGATGTGGCTGCCGTCCAACAGTCATGTTCCAGCATAACGACTAAGCTGCGCCGCATGACTGAACTACGGACCATATGACAATATTCACTAAACTTAGTTTGAAGATTTAAGTTGACCCTTTTAATAAAATAAATCAGTTTGAACAAAACTTCACTGGTATTTTTTTCCTGACCCATTCTTTTCGTTCTCATTATTTAGTGGACACCCGTTATCACTTTATATTCAAGACATAAATATGTTTATTTATTTCTTTCACGACATAAATATGTTTTAAAGATATTGTCTTCAAAATATGGTAGAAATATATTTTTTGTTGCTTTGCAAACCAGCTCTCCTCGATATCCTAGATGGACAAGTCCTGCTGGACCCGCAGCTGCCTCCGTCCACATCAACTCGGCGTGTCGGAAACCTTCTGGTATTAACGTGATATCTTTGTCTAATATACTCTTCTTGAACTGATTAATTTACATACTAGGCCTGCACACCGAATCAAAATTCACTTTGGCACGGTTGTGGTATTTTCCTCTAAAATCAAACTCTAGATATTGACACTTGGTTGCAGGAAACCGAATCAATAAGAAAAATAAACTCGCTTATGACCTCTAACTTTACACGGTTGTTAAACAATACATACTATTTTCCCACACAATACCGCGAACAACGACCCTTTGGACCTGAGCTCGTTTGAGTAAAAATCACCAACACACAACAGCAGTCTTCTAGGTGCAGCCTAGCACAGATGTTTGATGACAGGAGACTTTAAAATTTAACACTTCATTTGATCACTTTTAAAAAAATAAAATATTAAACCTTGAAACACTTTTTCAAATTTTCGCTAGTAAACGCGAGCAAATTCCTTTTCATTCTACTATGAGCTTATCTTTGACAGATAGGCCTATTTCGTCTGCTACAGACTTCTTCAGGGTCAAGTGCTCGACTTGAAGGAAACATCACAGTAGGTCTAGTATTTATAGTAGGTTTGTTGGTACCGCGGTATGTGAGGTAGGGGTGGGTAGAGAAGTTCTTGAGTGTGCTTATGTGTTTGTTTGTATACCTGAAATTTTGTTTGATACCTACAAGGTTATTCATTATTACTTCGTTTGAAGTTAGTCAAATTGGTGTTGTGTTATGTAGTGAGTTGTTTTTGTGTGAAGGTATAAATTTAAACTGCCACGAATATCTGTTTCCTTGATCCTTGTTCAGCAATTTTTTAGAATTTTGTTTGTGGATTGCTATGCTTTCCGCTACATTTAGTTTCCAGGGGTTTGTGATATGTCTTAAGATTTGTATGTTATTTAAGTTTAAAAAATGTTCTTCGTTGAATATATGTTCAGCTACTTTTGATTTAAAATGGTGTAACGATACTGCTAAATACGTGCCATCATCAAAACAATTAGATTTGATGATGGAAGTGTATGCACAGTACCTATATCCAGTTGATGTTTGTACTGTTTATGCGGCGCTTGTTGTAAGGGCCTGTTCATAAACCACGTACTCATTTTTGAGCATTTCAACGTAGACTTTCCTCCATACATTTTTTTAAATTTTTGTATGGAGCGTAGACTTTTGACCCCCCCCCCCCCCAGAAAAGTCTACGTGGTTTATGAATAGCCTCTAAGTGAAAGTGACCTCGAAATGGAGTAACCAGGCATTCTGAAATGGGTCACTGGAACCCAACAGAGCTATCAACAATAAAAACATTAAAAGTAAAATATTTGGACATGATGAACCAATGATTTTTTCTCTGGAATTTCTGGATTTTCGTTGTACCTAAAACAGTACGCATAGAAATGCCTTCATTTGCCTATGAAATAAACCTTGTAAACCTGTTTAATCAAATATTTTAAACCAATTCGTACAATTATTCAATTTCATAATACTGTGTGTTATATTGTGAAAAAAATTAAGGTCCATACAAAAAACCTGACAAGGGAGGGAGGGGGGCTTGGAAAAAGTCAATTTTTGCGTGACGTAATTAATGGACGTTCCCTAACACACACAACCACGTATCTCTCTATCTTTACTTTTTGATGAATCGCATCCAGGGTGGGCTAATAAAAACAAAAATCAAATCCACAAAACTCACACCAACACCACTGCGCTTCTCCCAGAAAATGCAAACGCGAGAGACAGACAGAGAGAGAAAGCTATCAGTTCAGCGCGAGGAAGACGAAGATCGCAGCTATGAGCAAGAAAATAGATTTCAGCAAGAAAACTCCTCTTCACTGCTAATGGAGGCTGAGAACCAGCAAAAAAATATGTTTTCACCACTTTTACCACAGTATGGACTTTTTCGCGAGCACAGGGTCGATGCGTCGCGTGATACCGTTTGGTATGCACATAACGCTTGTATGTTAGAAAAATGTTAGAAAGTTGGAGGATTAGACTTTTCTCATCCTAATTTTCAAACCAATGTACAAATTGGATGTGTGGGAGCTTAACGAACAATTTGATATCAAAACATCATCGATAGCTTCAGTTATTCACAAAATATGAATTCATCAGGTTTTTTTTTCATATTGCATACAAGCGTTTGGGGGATAACTACAGATATGTTAGAAAGTTGGAAGATTATACTTTTCTCATCCTAATTTTCAAACCAATGTGCAGATTTGATGGACGGGAGCTTAAACTACATCTACACATCAAAATATTATCGATATACTGAGTTTTACTCAAGTTATTCACAAAATAAGGTTTCTTCAGATTTTCTTCAAAATGCATCCAAAATGCATGTGGGAGCTTTTTTTTCCTCTGTTCGGGACATAAAATACTGCGACCAGTAATTTGATCTATTGTAGTATATCCCGTATCCTTTGTTTAGTGCATGTCGAGTTACTTCATCACTATTGAGAAATGATGAAGTATTCGGCGTTGTTACAGTTGTCATTGTTTGTTTGTTGGAAATGAATCAGGCTTAATTGAAAGTTTCCGCTGTTTAAACCCTTTGTGAGCGATAGCACTCTTCTAAGGCGCGCCCCTTTATCAGTCTAAACCGGATTCATTGCAACAAAACAAACAATAACTCCGATACTGACCATGCATCAGAACCCTAGTCCTAACCAATTCAAACTATAGAACATCAAATAGAAAATGAGATATCACATAAATGAAGACTAACCATGTTTTCTTTATTCCAAGCTTATCCTTGGTGGCGCAGCCCGAGTATTGTCACTTTTCACAAGACAAGACTATTATACGTTCTTTTGACTACAAAAACAAATATGTTCCCTAGTTTGAATTAATTAGGACTAGGGTTCGGTGGTAGATCTAATACCCCGTAACGCACCACGAAAAGGTGATCTACCAGTCACATCTACACATAAAACCATTCGAAGTTGTGTGTAAGTGTGTGTAAAACATTACAAATTACACATACATGTTCAGCTGCCTATCACCCTCAAACAATAGGCGCATTAGAGAGAAATCACAGGTGCTTATATGAGTACCTGCGAATTTTCTGTAATGAAAGAATTAATGATTGGGACAATTCTCTCTCTCTCTCTCTCTCTCTCTCTCTATCTAATATTCACACCAATGGTAGACGTAGGACAGCACGGCATATTCTTAAATGACGTACGAATTTTGTGGGGTTTAAAGGAAACATAAAAAGACAATGTTTTAGGCTAAACAACATGCTTAAGGTTATTGCGAAGCCGGAACCGGGTGCAGAGAAAGACCTAAGGACATTGATGGGTAGAGTGTTGACGATTCAGAGATCTCATGATGACGTGGCGTGTGGCGTCTGTTAATAGAATAAGTGATCCATGTCTTATAAATGTTTCAATTGATTATCGTTTTGTTCAAATTGAAGTAGATTGTGACCCCCTTTCTTTATTCAAAAAGCCTTTAAGATTGAGTGATAAGCAACTTCTAGTGGTCAGTGGGTTTTCTTGTTTTAGAAAGACTCGCTGATGCAAATATTAAAGTAAACGTTGAAAACTGCAGATTTTTGTGTCTGAATTGCCATATTTTGGCCAAATTCTCAGTGCAAATCGGTTATTACCGTGTCCAGACAAGATATCAACTATACAAAAAGCAAGGATTCCGGCAAATGTGACGCCAAAATCATAGGTTTGGTCAACTATTATAATAGATTTGTGCCCCATATGTCAATCAAGCTTTTCCATTTATATAACAGTTGCACATGTGATAGAAGGCATTGAAGAACCTATTATTTTTACTTCTTTAACGGTCAATGATGCGCAAAAAGGTTACCCAATTCTTCATTTGGAAGCTTTGGCGTTGGTTCCAAAATCCATAAATATCTATATTGTGTTGTCGTCGCCAACTGTAATGACCGTTATTATCAGACTCAAAGTGGAATCAAAACTTAATTTTAGGAAGAAATAAATAAGTCGACTGTTCACTTTCAGGTATCACATAAGACTGATTAACCTCGTTTATTTATTCTTCTGATCAGACCTTCGTCTGCGGAATCAGATGTTATTTTATCAAGTTTGTATTGGTGTCCGTTCAACGGATCGTTTCTTGTTCACACGGTGAGCTACAAACTACTCATAATGATGATACACGATTACAATAAACTACTTATATTCGACACTGTTAATGTAAAAACCTCATATTGGAAAAGGTTCATTGCGTACACCGACCACAAGAAGCGAAAAATTCCATATTTGTAACAAGACTCCAACGATACATACTTGCACTCTCAATATACGATTTTGAAATATGGCACATGCCATCAGCAAAAATGGGAAATGCGGATTTCTGTTCGAGATTGGATGTTAGATCATGATTTTATAAAGAGTATAAACTTTAGTGATGAATTACCCATTGATTTCACTTTAATTACCAATTGGACCAAGAACGACGAGTTTTTATAACAACTTATGATATATTTGCGAGATGGACGGCAACCTCGAATCACCTCGAGGTTCCGAGAAGAGAATGAAATAAATGGACTGGTACTTCAATCTGGACCAGCAACAGAAGTAGACGTTTTGGTACTTTCTCATTATTGGGGTCACACTGAATATCACTCATAGTACTGCTTTTGGCAGTGTCCTTGGATTTGCTCTGGTGATCACCGTCATTCTTGGACCCGCCAGTAGAGTTATCCTTCGGGTTACTCTTGGAGTTTTTGTTCTCATTCCTTCGACGTTGTACATACACTAGATTTTTGGCTTCGGTAATCATTGCAGTGAAGGCTTTGTTGGCGGTTTTGGTGATATTATCTACGTAACAAAAACATATTTCAACACAATGAAAGTTATTTAAACCATTATTAGCTTACTAATAATATGTTTTATGAAATTCATATGACGTATCTCCTCAGACAAATAGAAGCCACTGATCACTTCGTCCGTCAAAATAGCAAGCAACCAGCCTCCCTTATTCGCACTACTGAGTGCATATGCGATCTCCCGCTTCAAGGCTCCACCAAACTGCAGCGTTTTTTTTTGCCGCCGCGGCAGCGAAATCGCGGCGGAAAAACGCTACGGTGAGATTACATGGCGGCTTATGGGAGCGCACAAACCGACGCGATGCGTTTTTTGATACCGAAAAAAGGGTCGAAGTTCGGAAAATATCTTCGCGATTGCTTTCACCATCAGATTCCGCGAATCCAAGTACCTTAGCTGGCACTCCATCTATCAACACGCAGTCATCTTTACCGTTTGCATTTATCGTCGTTGTTCCATCAAAATAACATGTTCGGTATGCAAATCCACAGCCAATTAAATTTTGCTTGATTTTGAACTTTTCTGTGAATTGTTTCTTAAAGGCGGGTTTCTATGCTATTTTAAGTTGCTCAGTGATGCGTTTATGCAGTTGTTGCAGCAATTCAGGGTTGCAATTTCTCTGGGGAGAATCACCCGGGTGCACTTTTTTAGCTCTCTTTGGTGAACCTCACTCAGTCTCTACGGAGATTTTTTCCTGACACCACAGTAGAGATTGTTCGACACAGCACGGGAGAGCGAGAGAATTGGCAGTTCGCTGCCTGAGCGTTCATACACTCACTGCAGTGTGAACGACGAAGAGTGAAAGAGCGAAAAAGGACTACACCGCACTAACGTGAGTGAAACCTTGATTCAAAAATTAAGAAAAAATCGCTGGAAAACGGGAACAAGAAAGTACAGTCTGAAGTTTTTTTCGTTTCTCCCGGTTCCTTTTTTGTACTTTCAGAATATCATAGATGAACATTACGAATTATTGGCCGCAGATAGTCTAGTCGGTAAAAGCACGGAACTACCAATCCAGAAGAGGCGGGTTCGATTCACAGTCCAGTCGACTTAAATAAATATCGACTTCCCTGGGCATAAAAGTATCATTGTGCTTGCCACAAAATATACAAATTCATGCATAGGTGGTGATTGGCTTCGAAAGCTTAATAACTGTGCAAGTGCATCTAGAACATTAGGTTATGAGAGCCTGACAATCAGCTAATTGCGATAAGCAATATGCTTGGATACGCCGAAAAGAAGACGAAGAACATTAAGAAATCAGTAAAATTGTAAAAATGTTCAAATTCAACTGTTGCGGTATAAAACTAACAATAAATATTTTCACTCTCCCCGGTGAAATAATTCTGCTCTCTTCGGTGCTCCTCAGAGATCACTCACACGCTCCGGCCTGTTTGTGTGGTGAGGGTGCAAACGACAGACACTTTGGTGTCACTCAACTTGTGGTGTCTAGCAGAGAGTGGAAACAAAACAAAAATCTCTCGGGTGAGTTTGCGTTTGCCAATCTCCGGAGTACCTTTTCACTAAGCACCCTGCTAGCACCGAGGAGAATTGCAACTCTGCAGCAATTGATGTTTTTTGCTTGTTATGTTTCTTTTGATTTGCTGCATTAAGCTTTAAATCTAAACGCACTTATTTTCGGCAAATTTCCGTTACGCTTTATGTAGTCCGCCAAGTGAAGTAGCATATGAACATTGTGAGTCAATTAGATCGGTAATATTTACTAAAATCTTTTACAAGTTCGTGCAGAAACTTTCATGCAAATTTGACTTGGTCAAGAGTGGGATCACTCATTGATAAAAGACGAAGGGAACAATAATATAATAGAAAGTGTTCGTGTTGTTCTTTACTCTAAAACTTTCTGGTTAATAAGAACCCTATGTAACTGTCAAACAAACGAAACTCGGTGGCCTTGAAGTAAGGTAGTTCCTCAAATGAATTCGGACTTCCAGCGAATTCTTTTGGAATATGCATCAACATAACCAGCCTTTTTTGTTTTTCCTAGCATACGGTCAAGTAATTTTTTTCTGACACCTAGGTGACAAACGTGCATTGGATCGATACCTAGTTGTGTTATCATATTCAAGTGTTCAATTCGTTCCACTTCATTCATATCTGGGAGTGTGATGACGAATGGAATAGTGTTGTGTTTTTTGTGCTCATAATTTTTAATTATTTTACGTGTGAAAAGTGTTGCGATACGCAAAATAAATTTTCTAACGCGCATCTAGAGTGTTTTTTTGAAAACAGGCTAAGTAAAAGAACAGTTGCGATTGCAGCTTGTTCTAATTAAATTTCAATTTTATTGGTCGTTCAACCAGCGCCCCCGGGAGACCATTTGTGCTATTTTTTTTGCCTTGTCTTTTTCTTTGGTAAGGTCGTTGGTTATCGGTAGCGTCGACGTATGTATAATGTGTTTTGAGCCTACTGCTTGACAATGGCCTGTTGTTCATGCAATGAGAGAATGGTTGCGGCTGATCTGCCGTTAACTTGTGTAGGGAAGTGTGCGCGTGTATTCCATTACAAGGCTCCATTACAAGGCTTCCATTACACCACTTACGAAAGAAACGGCAAAGCTTGTGACCGATAATGCAAACCTTTGCTTTAAATGTGTAGACTGTCTATCAGACCAGTGTTGTGGTGGGCAAGAAGATGCGATCTCGGATGCCAAGCGGATGGAGGAAGGGATGAAAAAACTTTCGGACTCGATCACTTGCATGCGAGATCAAATTTCTGCCCAAATAGACAACGCGTTGAAAAACGGGATGGAACATTTGAGACAAAGTATAAATAAGTCTTTTGATAAATTAATCTGTGAGAAATTTGATGCTATGACAAGTTCAGTTTTGGAGATTAAATAATACGCGAAAAAGTTTAGTTGTAATGAATAATGCCTGCGCGCGGTCTGAGGCGATTCATTCCGAATCCGATCTGTTGCAAATTGGCAAAAAGCGTAAAATTCAAACAAGCGATAACGATGCAATTGATGATGTTTTTCAAGGCAACGCAACTTTTGCGGATCTCGTATAGAGGCGCAATGAAAATGTAAATGATAAAAGTAAAGAAAATAGTAATATTAAAGGTAATAGTAGCAAAAAAAGCAATCATAAGGCTCGTCCGGTCATTGTGATCAAACCAAAAGAGTCCAAACAAGCTTGCGATGATACTCGTAATTTTTTGAAAACTAAATTAGATCCAAAAACACACAAAATTAGTAATTTTAGGAATGGAAAAGATGGTGCCATTATTGTTGAATGTGCCATCAGAGCAAATGTAATTAATGTGAAAAATGGTATTGAAAGCAATCTGCGTGAAAATTATAGTGCTGTTGTTTCCACGTCAGTGCCAAGATTGAAAGTAGTGGGCATGAGCCGTCAATTATCATCCGATGTTTTCATAGACTATTTGAAAAGTCAAAATGAAAACATCGCAATAAATGATGTAAAAGTAGTTAGAGTTTACGAAGATCCACGGTTCATTTACAACAAGTTTAGTGCGGTAATTGAAGTCGATTTGGATACATATAATTGTATGTTGAAAGCAAATGAAGTAAATGTAGATTTTGATCGGTGCTTTGTGTATCCTGACATTAATGTTTTGAGATGCTTCAAATGTGGAGACTTTGGACATAAGAGCATTGATTGCAAAAACTGTGATACATGCTCTCGGTGTAGTCAAAACCACAAGAGTGTACGTCAACTGTTTTGAACTGTGTTAATTGTTTGAAAATGAATAAAGAACGTAAAATTAACTTGGACGTAAACCATGCCGCATTTAGCTCTCAATGTTTGGTGTACAAGAGACTTTTTGAACAAAAGAAAAGCAGCTTGCGTTTCAATAAATAGCAACCGAGTTCCAAGCAGAATGGTAATCAATTTAATTTTTGACGTAGACTACGTCTTACGGCAAGGGTAGGGTGTGATGAATGAAAATCTAAAATTTTGCGACCGTCACGAAAAATCGTACGTTTTGTACGCGAATAACTCAAATAATCCACGATAGATTTACATGACTTCTTCTTCAATCGGTTGGAAATTTTACCGCGCTCTAGTTCAATTGTCAAACATTATTCTCATATAATAGTAAACTATTTTTCAGATTTCAAATCGAAGCAAGGAACGTCTTGCATCATCTTCTTCTTCTTTGTATTAGAGAGAGACTGTAACCAATCATGTCATTCGTCCCTCCATGTACGTCTCGCACGCAGCTGAGAACGGTGTAAAACGAACACTAAGGAAAATTTTGCCTCATTCCAGTTTTACCAAGCGACACGATCGGTCGTGTTTTTCGCTCCCTCGCAGTAAAAGTTTTTTCTCCCGTTTTCCCCCTCGCCCGCTTTCTCGCGATTGCGTGTTCGGTTCGCGACCTATCGTCTGCGCTTGCTCATCTTTTGGTGGTGGCAAAGCAGAAAAAAGTGCTTCAAAGTTCGGAAACATTTCCCGCTCGACCTATTGCCGTGGCAATGGGTCGTAAAAATCGACCAACGGCGACATCCGCTCCCGAAACATTACCGCAACCGGGCAGCTCCAAGCGGCTGCGCCACGATGACGCCGATCCAGTGGATCGCAACGCTCGTCTACTAGCGAGCAATCAATTCGCCGTGCTTCCGATCCAGGAGGTGCCGAAGAAGGTGAAGGTTCCCCCGCTCTTCACGACGTCAAAGGACATTGCTGCACTCAGGACCGAGCTTGCAGCTATCAAAATCCATCCGCTGTACAAGCTGTGCAGTAATGGAATTAAGGTGATGTGCTCAACGGAGGCTGACTACCGTGCTGTCGGCGCTCACCTAGTCGCGAAGAAACATGAGTTCTACACTCACGACGCGCCCGGAAGCAAGCCAATGAAGGTGATTCTGCGTGGCCTTCCAGAACTCACACCGGAGTCAATCTTCGCCGAGCTGCAAGCGGTGGCACTGAAACCTCAAAAGGTGTTTCCCATCAGGCGCCAACAACATGGAAACTACCGGGACCAACTCTATCTGGTCCACATCGAGAAGGGTTCCGTCACGATGGCGGAACTAATGAAAACACGGGCCCTTTTCGACATCATCGTCGAGTGTTACCGGTATCGTCCGCGACAGCACGACGTGACGCAATGTGGCAACTGCCTTGCGTTCGACCATGGAACTCGCAACTGCCACATGAAGCCGCGA
Organism: Aedes japonicus; assembly: GCA_034211315.2. NCBI lineage: Eukaryota > Metazoa > Arthropoda > Insecta > Diptera > Culicidae > Aedes > Aedes japonicus. The sequence continues at coordinate 32,423 of JASCZW010002053.1, read as the reverse complement.
TGTGGCAAGTGTGCCGGAGCCAACAGTACCAACGATTGTGCCCCAATGGAAGAAGGTGCGGTACTGAAGTGCGCAAATTGTGGCGCAAACCATGAGAGCAGCAATCGTACCTGCCCCAAACGTGCTGAATTTTTGGCGATCCGCAAGAAGTCATCTACCAAGTCTCGGCCTGTTCAACGCCGTCCACCACCTCCGATGAACGAGGAGAATTTCCCGTCGCTTCGGTATCAGGTGCCAAACCTACCGCCGATCCCATTGAATCACCGCCAAGCAAACCGCCCGTCAGCTTCCGTCCATCATCGTTTCGCGGCAGCCGCCGCCGCCTCCAACCCGACTCCTCCTCCAGGCTGGGGCAATGCGAGTCGCAGTACCTTCACGCAACCACCCGTCGATGAACAGCTCTACAACTCGGAGCAAATGGTGGAGTTCGCGCAAGAGCTCATCGCCAACTACGTTCCTGCCGCTCCAAGGAGGAACAGCTCAAAGTCGCCACATCCGTGACGATGACGTTCATTTTCAAATATGGACCATAATCGTTCCATCAACATCGTAAATTGGAATGCTTGTTCCATCCGGAACAAAACCGTTGAGCTCGGTGACTTCCTTAACAGGAAGGCCATCGACATCGCCATCGTCACCGAGACACATCTCAAGCCCGAACTCACCGTTGTTATCCCAGGATACCGGATTGTGAGACTTGATCGTAGCGGCTCTAGTGGAGGAGGAGTTGCGATTGCCCTGCGCTACAACATCAACTGCCATCTGCTTCCGAGCTTTCAGCTGCAGACTATCGAAGCCATCGGAGTCGAAGTCGAAACTGCCGTTGGCCCTATCACCATCATCGCGGCCTATTGTCCCAAGCAAGCCAGTACCAACAACGGAACAACAACGGCCCTACGAAACGACATCCGTAAGCTTACTCGGAGACAGGGGCAGTTCATCATCGCCGGCGACATGAATGCAAAACACGAAACCAAGGGGAACACCCGGCGAAATCGGAACGGAATTATTCTACAGGAAGACCTGGAAGAGGGACATTACACCGTCCTGGGCCCGGATACTCCCACCCGGTTGAGTCGATCCGGGGTCCATTCGACAATCGACATCTTCCTCACCAACATGGGAAACAACATCGCCCAGCCGGTAGTGCACCAGGAGCTCAGTTCGAACCACTATCCGGTGGTGGTCGAAGTTGGGTCCTCGGTCAACCGGCATCGAATCACCAGACGGAACTATCATCGTGCCAGATGGGAGAGGTTCAGACAACACTTCGACAACACCGTCGATTTCAACGTGCACCTCGAGTCGGTCGATGACATCGATCAACAACTGCAGTCCATCGAACAGGCGATCTCCCAGGCCCGGGAGCAACACATTCCAGCGATTGAACAGGTGAGCAACTCTGTACCCATTGATAGACTCACTAAAGATTTGATACAATTACGCAACGCCATACGGAGGCAATACCAGCGAACTGGTTTACCAACTCTAAAACGTCACTGCAATCAAGTTTCTAAAATTATTAAGGCCAGAATGGTGGACCTTAGAAATAATTATTTCGCTGACAAAATTCGCTCTCTCCCAGATTGTGCTAAGCCGTTCTGGAAGATGACAAAAATTTTAAAAACTAAGCCAAGGCCCATTCCACCGTTGATCCCACTAGACGTCAATGACTCAAGGGATCGGTTGATAACACCTGCAGAGAAGGCTGATGAGATAAGTCAACACTTCGTCAGCTCTCACAATCTCGGTCAAATCATCGTCAGTCCACACGAAGCTGCCGTTAGAGCGCTTATAACTAACATCGACCAAAGTCCTAACGACTTCTCCGAAGATTTGGAGATCTCAGCTGACGAATTGTTGACTTATATCAAGACCTCTAAGAACATGAAGGCCCCCGGTTTCGACAACATTTTTAACTTGGAGCTCAAGCAATTGAGCCCCCAGTTCTATAACCATCTGGCGGTGGTGTTTAACTAATGCCTCCGTCTTGGCTACTTCCCATCGTGCTTGAAGTCAGCCAAAGTCATCCCCATTCGGAAACCTGGGAAAGATCCTTCATGTTCCAGAAGCTACAGACCAATCAGCCTTCTCTCAGGTCTATCTAAATTGTTTGAGAAAGCGATCCACCGTCGGCTCCTAACATCTGCTGACGAGCTCAATATCCTGTTGGATGAGCAGTTCGGTTTCCGTCATGGTCGCTCAACAGTTCATCAACTTAATCGAGTCATGAACATCCTCAGGCGGAACAAGTCTGTTTCAAAATCATCTGCAATGGCCTTTCTCGATATCGAGAAGGCCTTCGATAATGTGTGCAGGGTTGCGGCTTATCATTTCAGACTCAGGCATATTCATTTGCCAATATCTCCTTTCAGAGGGTCGATTCGATAATATAATGTATAATGAACTTGTAGTGCATGAGTAGACCTACAACTTTGTATAACAGTACATTGCTCTAACTCCTATATCTTCGACATGAGAGCGTATATTCACAGTGATCTTCACGATGATAATCGCGTGATCTTCACCGCGAATATCATCGCGAAGATCACTGCGAATATACGCTCTTATTCCTCAGATATAAGAGATAGAGCTATGTATTGTTAGACCAAGTTGTAGGTCTACTCATGCACTACAAGTTCATCATACATTATATTATCAAATCGACCCTCTGAAAGGAGATATTGGCAAATGAATATGCCTGAGTCAAAAATGATAAGCCGCAACCTTGAATGTGTGGCATGATGGTGTACAAGCTCAAGCGATACAATCTTTCAAGCGATACAGAATTTCACACGCGATCCTAAACATCCTTCTCTACCACCTTCCAATTCTGATGGCTTTTCCTTTACACCATCCAACGAACTTGAAATCACGAATGTCATCTTTTCGATCACATCGAATGCTCTCGGTGTTGATGGTATTCCGTTAAGGTTTATACAGCTTATTTTACCGTTTATTATTACACCAGTAACATATCTCTTCAACTTATTTATTAAAACCTCGAAATTTCCCCGAGCATGGAAGGCTGCGAAGATAATCCCGATTCGAAAAAAACCTACCGGATCTAGTTTGAACAATCTTCGCCCAATAAGTATTCTATGTGCGTTGTCCAAGGCTTTCGAAAAAATACTGAAAGCTCAAATTCACGTTTATTTGCAACGGTTTAATCTCCTCAGTCCCTGCCAGTCTGGTTTTAGATTTGGACACAGTACTACTTCCGCATTACTCAAAGTTCATGATGATCTTCATCAGATTATTGATAAAAAAGGAATTGCTTTTTTACTGTTGATTGATTTCTCAAAAGCATTCGATAGAGTTTCGCATGTTAAGCTACTGCAAAAATTATCTTACATGTTCGGATTCAGTCGTAGTGCTGCTTTGCTAATTAAATCTTACCTAAATTCACGTACTCAAGTAGTGGAAATTAATGGATGTCAATCTAATTCAATCAATATTTTATCAGGTGTACCCCAAGGATCTGTCTTGGGTCCTCTTTTATTTTCATTGTTTATAAATGATTTGCCATCAGTATTAAAATTTTGTCATATTCACATGTTTGCGGATGATGTGCAATTGTACATTTGTTCCACAGATGCTAACTTAGAAAATATAGCACAACTTATTAACTCTGATCTGGAAAGAATTTCGCAATGGTCCTTGAATAATCTGCTTCCCATCAATTCTTCAAAAACCAAAGCTATGTTTATTTCTCGACGGAAGTTTCGTTCAATTTTACCTGATTTAACTATTAACAATGAGATATTAGAGTATGTCGACAAAGCTCGTAATCTTGGTGTAATTTTCCAAACAAATCTTGAATGGAGTTCTCATGTACATGCACAATGTGGTAAAATCTATGCAATCTTACGACATTTACGACTCAGTTCAGGAATGCTCCCTGTTTCCACTAAACTTAAGATTTTTAAATCTCTTTTGTTACCGCATTTTTCCTATGGCTCAGAGTTAATTATAAACGCATCTGCTGCTGCATATGACCGATTGAGAGTATCGTTAAACCACTGTGTTCGATGGGTTTTCAATTTGTCTAGATTCTGTAGCGTAACACATTTGCAGCGGCAACTGTTGGGATGTTCTTTTTATAATTTCTTTAAATTACGTTGCTATGTCACTTTATTTAGAATCATACATTATGGTCCACACTATCTTATTGATAAGCTGCAGCTGTTCAGAAGCACTAGAGTTCGTCACTTCGTTCTCATACATCATAACTCCTCTCATTATAGCAATACCTTCTTTGTGCGTGCAATTATATTGTGGAATCTGCTACCACCTGATATCAAATCTATTGATAGAGCAGCAAGATTCCGTTGTGAATGTATAAACTGGCTCAATGAAGGGAATTAGCATGATAAGGGTGAGCGTTGAATTGTTATAAAGGGTTTACATAGTTTTGTTTAGTTTATTTATTTTATTTATTTATATTTGATTGCCTTTTGAAAACTGAATTCGTAGAATGTGGTTGAACAACCAGAAATCCGATTGTAGAAATTTATAAGGGTGAACCCTTACTCTGCAAGTATGATGAAGAAATACAATACAATACAATACAATACAATCTTCCAATCTTCCTGGTGCAGATTATTAAAAATTATCTCTCTGACAGGACATTCCGTGTTTCGTTGCATGGTGCAGTTTCCGGTAGTCAGGAGATCTCCGCCGGTGTTCCGCAGGGAAGTATATTAGGTCCACTTCTGTTCAATCTATTCACCTCGGATATACCCCCGCTCCCTGAAAACGGATCTCTGTCGTTGTTCGCCGATGATACCGCAGTCGTCCACAATGGTAGGGTAATAAGAGCACTTGCCGCGAAACTGCAGCGCAGTCTGAATGTTCTGTCAGAATACTTCACTGAATGGAAGATTTGTATCAACGCAGCGAAAACCCAGGTCATCATGTTTCCACATTCAAATTCTCCCAGACTTGTCCTGCCTGAGAATTGTAAAATAAGCCTGAACAACACTACGGTGGAATGGACCAAATCAGCTGTCTATCTTGGTGTCACTCTAGACAACAAGCTTATTTTCAGGGATCAGGTTGACAAAACTGTCACAAAATGTAATACTCTGTTGAAACTACTGTACCCATTGATCAACAGAAGGTCTACATTATCCCTTAAAAATAGGCTTGCTGTCTACAAGCAAATCATACTTCCGGTCATCGAGTATGCAATGCCAATCTGGGAGAGTTGTGCAAAACCACATCTCCTGAAACTTCAGAGAGTACAAAACAAGTTCCTTAGGATGATAATGAACACCCCTCCGAGGACAAGAACATCTGAGGTCCACCGTCTGGCCGAGATAAAAATGCTCGACGATCGTTTTAGTGAGTCTATCAATCGGTACAGGGCACGCTGCCTAACATCGGATCATCAGATCATTCGGAATCTGGTTCCCCACCCCTAGGATTTTCAAATTGTAGTTTTAGTTGAAGATTAGGTAGGTTATCAAATTTTAAAACTAACAATGCCCTAAGGGCCGAACTGAATATTCCATGTAAAACATAAACATTTTAAACACAACAAACACAAACAATTAAACAAAGCTGAAGAGCCCAATGGTCTGAAACACTTAAGATGTTAAATTAGTATATAAGACAAACAATGAAAATAAAGATCAATTTTACTACTATAAAATTTTGCCTCAGTCATTTGGCAGCATTGAAGCTGTGCGGAGGAAGCGCAGGGAGCTGGTCGCTGGGAGCTGCTTCAAGGCTCCACCAAACTGCAGCGTTTCGAAGTGGCGGCGAAACAATCGCCACGAAGAGGTAAGATGGCGGCTTGCACAAAACCGACGCGTGAACAACACAAAACCAAACATAGTGAAAGTGAGAATGCCTAACCGATTTGATCCAGAACACTTGCGCAGATTCAGGAAGCGCTTAAAGAGCGAACATACGGGAAATCCTCCGAAACGACCATGCACCGATGCCGAACGAGCTCGTAGTTATCGGGCGAAATTGAAAGCAGCAAGAGGTAATGCGTTGCCAACAACTAGTTGGGACGCTTTAGAAGGTTCGACTTTACAAATTGCATGTCATCATTGGGGTCCCTGTCTTATTACATTTCAACATATTATTGATTGTATTCTGGTGATGACATGCGCAGCATGCTTTTACTGTATATGAACCTTCACATGTTATCGATACAACTAATGCGCTGAATATGTTTTAATGTGTGATTATTTTCTCAGGTGTTTATTTTATATTCATAAGAATTTATCATATATTAACCAACCTTTTTTCCCATACTCATTGCAAAGAATAATGATGTTTTGTAAAACTCACTCTCTTTCTTCTGCGAGATCTAATATATTTATATATATTTCGATTTCCTGAAAGTTTTAGCCATAATGGATTCACTAATTTACCTGACATTCACATAGAAACATGAATAATAATTTCACAAAAAAACCATAAACCACATTTTAGGTACGCATTTAACCTTATATTCCCAACTTTGGCCTAATGTATTCATCACATAGTAAAATGTAGAATATAAAAGTTTTCAATGGAAAAGTAAGAGTGAGCGGTTGTGTATTTTTCGAAGGGCTGATTCATACCAACACCTATATAACTAAATGAATATAGTGGGAACTTTAATGTTTTGAAATGAAATGGCCGATTGATCACATGAGAAAGTCATTTAGATGTTATCAAGAAGCTTTTTATTCCGTATAGTATACCGAATATAGCCGAATGCCCGGAGCGATGAAATAAACAAACTTTACTAAAATTCGTCCGAATAAGTATCTTTAATGATATCCATATCCATCGAAAGTTTTCGACTCAATAATGTTTGTTGGTGACTTTTCATGGTCCAGTACAGCAAACGCCTTGTAAGCATGTCTTAGCAAAGGTATAACTAGTTGAATATCGTTTCTAGCTAAATTATTGTGTGAGTTATAGTTAAAACTGTAATCGTGCGCTACATAATCAACTGAGTCAAAGGACATGTACTACATATACTTGTATATAACCTTATAACAACTGCAAGATAATTTTTGTTATTTTCTGTTTGATAAAACTTCCTGAACTTTGAATATTTTTTGAGACGCTTACACATCTGAAAATGTTGCAATTGATTATTTTGTTTTCATAACAATCACTTAACCTGTCGGATATTTTCTGATAACGAATTTTATCGTAATTTGAATTCTAGAGTATTTCAATGTTTATTATTACCCTTGAAATCCAGAATTGCTAAAATTGCATAAATTGCAAATTTTTTATTCTTTGAAGTTGAATTATGCAAAGGCATACTACAACTCAGATTGTATACAAATGATCCGAATGGTATGGCATTTAAATGGTGAATGTTGAAAAGGAGACAAGGCATCATAATGTCAAGCGGTTATGATTATAAGAATGACTAAAACTATCATTGATTTAATCATTTTATTTTCCCTAAAAGATCCTCAACTATCTTCTAGTCCTTAAATATAGTCCATCGTAAAACGTGCAACCGTGACCGTGTCATCATTTAAACCAAAAGGCCCTTTTCAGGGCCACCAAATAATATCTCAAGAGCGTACAATAGAATTTTCTTACATACTGGCTTCAAAACGCTGGTATAATGTCCCATAAGAGCCACACACGTCATATTATGACAAACTGCTTCTATCGGTAAGGGTAAGCGACCGGCGCGAATAATTGAAACCTTTTTAACGCTAATAATAGACACACAGAATTTCCCTGACATTATAATGCATCACTTGGTTTAACGTAGTCTACGTCGACCAGTCGTGTCTTGTACACAACCCCACTGATTTTTTTTATTTCAATATTGCGGGGTTGTCTACAAACTACGTAGCATTACGTCAGATTGTAGAAGAAAAACGTCCACTTTTGGTTTTGTTAGCAGAAACTCACATTGTTGAAATTGAAGCCTTGGATCAATATTGCATTCCGGGATGTAATGTTGCTGCTTATTTATTTATCACATTTTAGACATACTGGCGGTGTTGCTATTTATGTCAAAGAATCTGTTCAATTCAATCTTCGCAACAACGAAATGGTTGATGGTAACTGGTTCTTGGGCATAACAGTTGTACGTGGCATGATGATGGGTAACTATGGTGTTTTATATCACTCTCACAGTTCTAGTGACCAGCGTTTTATTAAAATTTTAGAGAACTGGCTTGAGGTATTTCTTGATTCCAGTAAATTAAATACATATTATTGCTGGTGATTTCAATATAAATTGGCGTGATAATAATAATTCGAATCATTTGAAGCATTTAGCTAACTTTTTCAATTTAAGACAAACGGTAGATGAATATACGCGAACTTCCAGCCACAATAGAACTTTGATTGATCATGTTTATTCTAACTTTGATTCTGTTTGTTCAGTTGTCCATACTGATTTGAAAATAACCGATCATGAGACAGTAGGTATTAACGTAATTGAGAATAACTTGAATAATAGCGATGATTTTGTGAAATTGAAGTGCTGGAGGAAATATTGAAAACAGGCTGTTTCTAACCTTGTTCAGAGAAGCGTGGATTTTCCAATCGCGAGCGGTAGTTTAGATGAGTCTGCAGCTGTTCTTACTAATACCATGAAAACGTGTACAAATATGCTAGGTGATCAAAAATTTGTTTCTTTGAAGAACTCGAACAGCTGGTACAATTTGGATCTTTTACGTCTTAAACGCAAGAGGGATAAATTGCACAAAAAGTTTTGTAGATCTAACACCCCGTTCACACTACAACCTATATTACGTGATATAGACTATCTTGATATCAGCATCTATACATCTAGTTTTCACTGGAAATAATGTGCATGGCATTTGATATCAAGATACTAGAAATTAGAAGAAGAATTAGTATCTTCCATTTAATTCCAACTACCTTTGCTTATCTTCGACAGATACGCGTATTTCGTCTACAATGTGCAGACTTCTTCAGTGTCTCGTACTAATAACTCGACTCGTCTCGTGTCGGAGTCGAGTTATTAGTACGAGACACTGAAGAAGTCTGCACATTGTAGACGAAATACGCGTATCTGTCGAAGATAAGCAAAGGTAGTTGGAATTAAATGGAAGATACTAATTCTTCTTCTAATTTCTAGTTACAGGTATTCCACTAAACAGCTCAAACCCTCTAGGATTCATCAAGATACTCTAAATCACGTAATATAGGCTGTAGTGTGAACGGGGTATAATAGTGATAAAGGGTGATACGGTCAAAATTTGGTCAAGGGAAAACGCGTGTAAATCGGTGAAATCGTTTATTTAAAAAATCAAATTAAATTTCTTTTTCAAGTTCAATTAGTATAAAATTCAGGAAAAATATTCAGTTAGGCTTCCGCTTTTCAAAATCCGAATTGCCGGGCCTTACGCTTGACCCCTGCCATCAGATTTTGTACAGCCACCTTGTCCACCTTCTTCGCCGCAGAAAGCCAGTTTGCCTTGAACTGCTGCTCGTCCTTAGCAGTTATTTTGGTCTTCTTTAGGTTTCGCTTGACAATAGCCCAGTATTTCTCAATTGGGCGGAGCTCTGGCGTGTTGGGAGGGTTCTTGTCCTGGGAACCACCTGCACGTTGTTGGCGGCGTACCACTCCATGGCCTTTTTACCGTAATGGCAAGATGCCACATCCGGCCAAAACAGTACGGAACAACCGTGTTTCTTTAGGAAAGGCAGCAGACGTTTATTCAAACACTCTTTCACGTAAATTTCTTGGTTGACGGTCCCGGAAGCTATGAAAATGCTGCTTTTCAAGCCACGGGTACAGATGGCTTGCCAAACCAGATATTTCTTTGCGAACTTTGACAGTTTCGTGTGCTTGAAAATATCTGCTACCTTTCCCCTTCCTTTTGCCGTATAAAACTCCTGTCCCGGAAGCTGCTTGTAGTCGGCTTTGACGTAGGTTTCATCGTCCATTACCACGCAGTCAAACTTCGTCAGCATCGTCGTGTACAGCCTCCGGGATCGCACTTTGGCCGTCGTATTTTGTTTATCATCGCGATTTGGAGTCACTACCTTCTTGTAAGTCGATAGTCCGGCTCGTTTTTTGGCTCGATGCTCGGTTGTAGACGATACACCCAGCTTATTTGCGGCATCTCGGAGAGATAGGTTAGGGTTTCGCTTGAAACTACCGGCAACTCTCTTTTTCGTCTCAGCGGCTTCCGGTTTTCGATTTCCCCCCGATCCAGACTTCCTGGCTGTCGACAAACGTTCCCCAAACACTTTAATTACATTTGTAACGGTTGATTTGGCAACTTTTAGCGATTTTGCCAACTTTGCGTGCGAGTAGCTCGGATTTTCGCGATGCGCGAGCGAAATTTTGATACGCTGCTCTTCTTGCTTGGACGGCATTTTGACAACTGAAGAGTGAATTCTAAAATCAAAATAGGAGCAACATTCTACACACACACACACTTTCAAAATGAGGGGTGTTCAGGTTTTTTAAATGCAAAATTGAAAGAAATACGTCAAGTTGATATTGACTAAATTTTGACCGTATCGCCCTTTAATCATTGGAATAGGTACACAATCGCGCGGAATAAATATTCACAATCCATTAAAAAAACTCGTTGTGAATATATACAGAAGAAAATTGATCAACATCAAAACAACAGCAGAGAGTTATGGAAAATTTTGAAATCATTATTGAAACCTAGCAATTGCAGACCGCGGTCCATAACTTTTGAAGGCACAATAGAACAGTCTGAACAAGCAATTGCATCTAAGTTTAATGATTATTTCGTCAATAGCGTTTCATTGATGAGGGCTTCAAATGGTGAGTTGACAACTAGGCAGGAGGGTGCGACCGACCTCTGGTCCTCACAAGTTCCTACCTCACGCCTCCACGAGTCATATGATCACAAAAGACTGCCAGCTGAAACATGGAGACGCTGGTTGGCGTAGCCTGGGCAATGTTGTCAATCCGACAAAAGCGAAGTGAGGGGGTGCGACCGGTACATCATATCATAATTTTCCATTCTCATATCTTTCAGGTCTTCCAGGTCGTCAGGTATTACAAAATAATTTAAAATTTAAAATTCTTTTTTTTCATGGCGGTCATACATTGCCTAAATTTTCTGGTTCATAATGGATGCGCAAGTTTGTCTACAATTGCAACAAAACAGCAGTCGGCACACATGTAATTTTCAATTCATATTACAATATACCCTCACTATATATTTTATCTTATAGGACATTGTTTATTCATAGCCTAATTCTGTATATTTCATTACATGTATTACGCCAGAAAGGTAAATTTCTCTCAGGTACCATACAGTTTAGGAGAGGAGGTCTTGCGGTTATAGGATGATCATCTTCTGGTAGAAGCAGCAGTAAGAATGGGGATCAATTTTCAGCTGTATCTAGCACCGCCGGAGTGGCCTTCTCGAAAGTAGCAATAGATGTATATATAGATGTGTAGATACTAGTATGTGTTATTATATGATGCATGTTTTTTACAAGCTCTAGCATATTTTCATTAATAGAAATGTTGACGACTCTCTCGACCACTCAACCTTTAATTCCTTCATTATATTTTCCATTAAATGGCGTAATATGACCTTAACATTTCAGTACACGATCATCAACTACTATTTGAGCGGTTCAGAGGAACACAGCTGTTCATCATTATTAATTGCATATCATAAATATAATATTATGGAAGAAGTAATAAAATAATTAATAAAATTTTAATTGCTTCAGATTGGTGATCCGGCCGGTATAATTATTTTATTACATTATATCAAATAATAATCAAAATTAATAAATGCTCTTCATTCCAGAAGGTAACATATCTATATGTCATGATTAAATACGTAATAATATAATATTATGGTTTTATATACAATTGAATGCTTTATTGATATTTATGCCTCAATGAATAACAAGATGACCTTCACATTCCAGAGATACAGTCACCCATCAGTGATACAAAGTGGTACGAAGCTGCATATTATTATTACTGCCTTAATATTATTATTTCAGCAGGTTAATTAATTGAGTTTAACATGGTTATCATAGGCTCGTGAACTCCAACTATTACATAATTTAACTAAATATCCTTATATAATTTTTGCTCCACTATATATTCATATATAACATATTATTATTACATTACATCTATATTTATATAAATATAATAAATACTGGGTTGGGAGGGAGCACCAGGGTATCATTCAAGCTGAAACTGGACGATGGTTTGATTGACTGCCTGAGTCTAGGAGGGAACAAACAGTATCATTTCTTATCCTACCGATTCGAGTGTGGTGCTGCGAGTTCTACTCCAACAGTTTCAGGGAGAGTGACGCGCCCTTCTTAACAAGCCATCCTGTAGAAAGCTTAATGAGTATTGCGAATTGTGTTATTCGATTTGGTGGATCATATCGTTGGAAGGAGATTCTTAATTTCCCGTGGATTTCGTGTAAGTGTCTCTGCTTACGGGTCCACCCCTCCGTTTTTGGCCTTTCATACAGCGATAGTGCGAATTCAGATCGGTGGCCCAATTTGATCTTGCTGTTAAGTGGAGCTGCATCCAAGCCAAGGGCTAGAGGGGATGGTGGCTACCATACATACATACATACATACAATAGCGTTCCATTGATGAACCAATCAATTGAATTGGTCGATGAACCTGATGAATTAAACCAGCCAGTTAATATTAATTGCAGATTTGAAAGTTTTCACCCGATCACAATAGATGAGCTTAGAAATATTTGCTTTTCCTTACCCGGTGTCTCCACTAGCATTTTCTGGCTTAACATTTGTGTCACTGTCAAAGAATATGGCAACACATATGTTAGATGTTAAGACAGATCTGTTCGAATATATTTCTTGACAGAAATGTTAGACTTTTAAGCAGACTTTTTTTTAAATTCTTATGACGAAGTCCAATGTAATGCTTGTTTTAGTTTTCGATTCCATAAAAGTGTTTTTAGAGTCTCCATAATTGCTCTAGATCCTAAAAAATCCGGATCGGGTACTGCAATTGTTAAAATTTAATAAAAATGTCTTAACAAATCTGTTAGAGCTAAGCCCAGCATCGAAAAAATGTCAGGTGGCTTGGCATATGTTAAGACAGATCTGACAAGACAGAAAATGCGAGTGGAGACACCGGGTTAGGAAAAACGGCTGGAGTAGATAATGTTAATGCTATGGTTATTCAAGATTGCTTTCATGTCATTGGTCACACTTTACTGGACCTTATTAATGAATCATTGCAAACTGGGCACGTGCCTGAAGTGTGGAAAGAATCGTTGGTTGTTCCGATTCAAAAGGTTGCTGGGACGATTAAAGCCGAAGAGTTTCGTCCTATCAACATGTTGCACACATTAAAGAAAATTTTAGAGCTTGTTGTGAAAGGCCAGTTGTTACAATATTTGAATAGTAACTCTTTGTTGATTTCGGAACAATCTGGCTACCGGGAAGGCCATTCTTGTGAAACCGCGTTAAATTTAGTATTAGCAAAATAGAAAGATAACTTAGAGAGTAAACAAACAATTTTTGCTGTTTTTTTGGATCTGAAACGGGCTTTTGAAACAATTTCTAGGCCCTTGTTGTTGAAAGCATTAAAGCGCTTTGGAATTTCGAGTACTGCATACAGATGGTTTGAAAGCTATTTGTCGGACAGAACTCAAAGGACGGTTTTAATGACTCTGTTTCTAGTCCCGTGGGGAATAACCTTGGTGTGCCCTAGGGAAGTGTATTAGGGCCCCTTTTATTTATTATGTACACGCTAAGAAAAAAGTACCCAAAATTAAGTTTTTTTTCACCCATCTCGCATGTTTTGTGCATTAAGTTAAAATTAGGTATAAGATGAAAACTCAATATTGGGTAGTTAGATTTCTAATACCAATAGGTAAAATTTACCTTATGTTGGGTACTTGCATTTCAAGTGGCACTGGGTGAAATATACCTAATGAATTATCGAATTAATTGGGTGATTTTTTTTTTAAATATAGATACATAATGATCATTTTTTGGAACAGCATATTAAAACACACGGACATATAGTTAAATAGATCATTATTATTAGTCAATATCGGGACAATAAAACAATAAAATAGCACATAAATACGTTGGCAATCAATAAGCAATAGCGTTGCTAACATTGCGGCCATTTCGTGGATTTGTATAACCGGGTAACCGAAGAGAGCCGCGACGAGCAAATAATGTGTCCGCAGTCGGCCATACTACTAATAAATGACAATCGTCAATACCGTCTACGGTTGCTACGATTTTCAACCAAAATTAAGTTGAAAATACTCAACCGTTCATTGCGCGAAGAGCACGGGATGATTGAGTAGATTCAACATAAAATTGAGTTGTTTTGGTCTTCAAATTAAAATATTAATGAATTAGGTTTGGAAATACCAGTTAACATTAGTTAATGGTCCTCATTAAATTTTCAAAAATTGTTGATAATATAGATCTATAAACAAATAACAAATGAGGATGTTGTAATTCGCGACATAAACAAACCTTCCATATATTTTTTTAAAAATTGGAATAAAATATCGAACACCAAAACAACTTAAATTTGGGTATATCTATCATTACTGACTAGATGGGTGAATTCTACCTACATCAATTTTTTAATTCACCCATTTGGTAGCCTCACTTGACAGAACTCAACGTTGAGTTTTTCTTTACTTAATTTTGGGTACTTTTTTCTTAGCGTGTATATAAATGACATGCGACGTGTTTTACGATTTTAGCTGTGTTGTTATATTCACCAATTGCCTTTGGTGACTGAATTTGATGAGTTGCGCTGTCAGTTTTTGTGTCATATCGTGCCCGCGTGACACATGATTCATGAGTTTGATACACAGTTTTTGTTGCACATATATTTGAGGGTGTGCGTGTACTGAAATAAATTTATTGTTTTCGTACACACTCACACATGATAGTGGGAACTAAAGACAAAATCAAAATAAACTAAATTTGAAATCAACTTGGAGTAAATATCTCGGTACACAGAGACAAATTTGGTAGTCAATTTTACCATTATTGGGGGTTAGGATGACTTTTGCAGTATAGTGATTTTGAACTGACTATGATCATGGTCAAAAAAACAATTAAAAATAGTTGATTCAACATTTACCATAATATCGGAATAGTCCTTGTTATCATGATCATAGTCAAGAATGCCTTGAACGTGGTGAATTCGTCCATTTTCATGGTTATTGTAACCATTATATGCAATAGTCATCTTGACCATGATTTAAATGTCGGTATAACGAGAGAATTTTTCTCAGAGTAGGCTTTGCTCCAATCATATTTGAGTTTATCTTAGTTTTTTTTTTCTGAATTCTATACAGTACATTCAGATTTTGAAACATATTAAAATATATTTTCATGAGCTGATATAGTTTCGTTTGGATTAAAAATTATTTTTCAAACTGTAGAACGAAGGAAAAATCTTGGAATAAATGAAATGTGTCCCACTATACATAACCTCCTTATTAAGTTGGGTTAATACTTATAAAAATCTTAAGCCCTTGCTACATGTATAAAATATATACGGTTAACTATAATAAATAATTTGTTGATACATGATCATTTATGTAAAATAACTCATAATAATAATATTGATTAAATTTGTTTAATTAATTTGTTCGATTTTGTTTATTTATTCTGTATATATTGAATTTTATGTTATATATAATATAAAATCACAAGTTTATTAGTTTCTCGGCAAATTGTAAATCCAAGCAAATGTTGAATTAGTGGTAGTATTGTGACACAAAGACATAAATTATGAAGTTTAAGTATTTTTCCACTTTGTCGCGAATGAATTGATGATTATTAGCAAGATGAGGAAATGAAAAAAACTGAAGTCTAGAATCACGGTTCTCGGTGACAGTGAAATGAAGTGAAATTTCAACGCTAAAAAACCGCGAAAATAAAGTTACGGTCGTTCGGAGTCGATTGGTGATATTTTTCAGTCCGGTCGCTACGTAGTAGCAATGCAAAAAGTGACTGCTAACCTTCCCCAACTATCCAACATCCTAGTGATTTCTCGTGGAAGTGCAGAGGATTTCTCGGCTTCCTCCAAAGCGAGTATCATGTCAACACATTCCTTCCCATTCCCTACTTGACCAGCATTCGGGCACGGCCGGCACCGGTATTGCTTTATAATGGGTCACCAGTTTTTAAATATTGAAAATGTATGTTAGTCCCAAACATCATCTGTCGGTTCTTTGTGTAAATACAGCTGATCTGGCAATAACGGAATTGCATGCTTGGGCGGTTAATCATGCTCATGCTCATGCAAATTGTAAATCCGAGCAAATATATTTTTTTTTGGGAAACGATACCTATGGAGTTAATTCAAGAGTTACATTTTTGTTTAATGTAAACCAAGCAAACAGAATTGGCAGTTGTTTTAACTAGATTTATTTGATTGGCCACACATTTTGAGCGTAAGAAATGTCCACAGGAAAAGTAAAAAGAAATATAGTTTTTTTTTTGTACATTTATAGATGTATAGATGATCAACATTAAAGGCCGATCCGAAAGTTCGATCACAATTTATATAAAATTTCTCAGTTTATTTCCATAGTTACTACTACTTTTTTTTTGCATAATTTGTCATGAAGACATTACACATTGATTTGACTTCGGTTGCGTCCTCTCAAGTAACATACCAAATCAGTGCTGTAACTGAAATTCCATCACCTTGAAGAAGATACTTTAGTTCAGCGGTTGGCACTGGTTCGTAGTCGAATCACGTCGCCGTCATGCTGTCCGTATTCTAATCTTTCTTATGGTCTATATTTTCACAATTCACAATAACCATGACAGGTTTCATCGTAGTGATTTTGTGTTCATTCCTCCATTTCTAGTACACATCTTGTTACTCTTCGTTGGTATAAACACTAATATGCACCTGTAAAATATGATAGTTATGATTCTCACAACCGATTGAATAATGAATCAATAAAAACAACTAACCTTGAAAGTTTTAAGATAATGATTAAATCACAGCAAGAATAACAACGATAACAACAACGCATAGCATAAAACATAATTTTTACTGAGAGCAACATAATTCACTTCACTCCACTTAACCGGTATTTTGCTAACCACCACCCAATGGTACATTCGTCGAAGAAAATCTATCTGGCCGCGTACACTCTCCGTCTATCTTAACTTGCTCTTAGATTTCCTACAAAAATTGCTAACATCAACCATTTTGAGTAATATAATAAATAAAAACGTAACGTAATATAATAAATAAAAATTACTAACAACTGCAAAAGCGCACTGTTTCAAGCACATCACTTTTTTCTCCATCAGCTTGTTTTTGGTCTTATTAGAACTGTCAAAATACACATTTGCCTTCTTCCTTTCTTCAGCTCAACAGCTACCGTAATCACCTTAGGAAGGTCCATCAATTGTCACGCAGTAAGGGGGGGGCTTGACGTGACGTCATACAAAAAAATTAAGGTCCATACAAAAACGTGACAAGGGGGGGGTTGTAAAGCAATTTTTGGACGGTAATGGACGTTCCCTACGGATGATGGCTGCATGGTGGTTGCATGTGAGCTTTTATCGTGTTGCGTGACATCGCTGTGACATTTTTAGGCAAACTCATCAAAAAGCGACTGGTGAGAAAAACAACAGCACTACTACTGTGTTGTTCATTGCAGCTAAAGATTTAAATGAAGCCGTTACCCATTTGAACGAAGATTTGCGTTTTCTAAGGCTTTGTGCACAAATTACGTAACGCATGAAGGGGGGGAGGGGGGTTGAGCAACCGTTACTTATTGTGACATATGGGGGAGGGGGGTTTTTAAAATCGTTACGTAACAAAATAACCAATTTGAAAAAAAAAACAAAAGTGAATAACCATTTGGCATCAATTAAATTTCCTGTGAGCCAAGCAAAGTAGCAAGTAGTAAGTAGAAAAGCGGATTCATCCGTGCCTTGACCTACCCCACAGAGGTAGATTAGGCAATAGTAACGCCCTTGGTTCGAGTACTACTTTACCCACGCACTTTCGCTCAATTTTCAATTCTTCTATTCTATTTCCAACCTACCGTACACTGACGAAACTTTCAACACTTTCTTTTCATATCTTTCATTCTAGCAAACATTATTGTCTATTCTTGGTGCTTCAGGATGAAAAGCGTACATCTTCTTCTACATCAAGTAGAAAAGACTTAGTTCATACTAGTTGAGAACTATGTTTAAAAATTCTGGGAAAACCTCACTTTCAATGAAAGGTTTTAATCTATATTTTGAAGATTTTTTTTCGAAAATGAGTTAAAACTTTGTCTTTGTATTATTAATGACGTTTGCCATAACTGGTACACTGCACCAATTATCGCCATAGTTTTAAATTTGAGATCCTTTCATGGCCAATCGCATGTGTTTCTTACGGCTATAATAGAAATAAATTTATGGCTAAGTGGCGAATCTGAAGTTTTAAGATAAATGGATTAAGTCTATCTTTTGATTTCCGACCAAATTCTAAAGCATCGATAAATGAAGATGTACACTGAAAACTTATTTTCGTTAATTAGCTTTCACTCGTTTCGTAAACATGGATTATGCACATAGAACAATCTCTTAAATTATATGAAACATTCATATTGCAGTGAAGAGCAGAACAATTCCTCGTGGTTGCCCTTTTTTTTTAAATTATATTTTGAGCTGGTTTGTTTTTATTGGTAACAAAGAACTCGTAGCTCTTTGTTTTTTTTTTTTTTGTAGAATGAACGAATGTTCTTATTGTGTCAAAAAATGCTTTGTGCTTTTGACAGCTGCGCGTGTGGCTTTTTACACGAAGGAAGCTTCCTAGGAAGTAAAAATCAGTTTCGTTGCAGAAAACAACGAATAGATTTGTTAGTCCTACTTTCGACCGTAATATGAACGAAAATTAATTTTCAGTGTACTATTGAAATGTGATCTACTAAACGAAAGGTATCTTATGACGATTTGCGTCACCAATTGGCACAATTTTCCATAAATTGTACATCTACACGCTGAGAATATATTGTTCTGTATAGATTCAACAAATTTTGTTGTTGACTCACGGCTGACCCATAATATTTATTTATTCAAACAATATCGATTTAATTTTTGAACCAACAACAATTTTGTTTTGTTTCTTAAAACGCTGCAAAGGAGGCTTATATTGAAAACAAACATAATTTATTGTTGAATAAAAAAATAAAAAAAATAAAAAAATGTTTTGTTGATTGTTGATTCTACAAAATAATTTTGTTGACTCAATAAAGATTTCTGTTAGAAATGTTAATTTACTTACAATATTGGATTCGAACAAAAGAATTGTTGTTTAAAATATATGGTTGCATTTAACTAAAACAATGAGTGATTTGATTAAATACACAAGAAATGTTGATTCTACTCATGGCGTTCAGCCTACATCAAATGAACTTGTCACTGTGTCTGTTGTTCTATGTTTCTGCCGTCATGATTTAGTCGCACATAGCGCGCCCTTTTTCATGCACTGCCCGGCTTAAAAGGAAAACTCTGAATAGTACCTATATAAAAAAATATAATTAATAATATTTTTTTTATAACAATTACAATAATTGCAATAGGTAAATATTATGCATTGCATAAAATACTGTTGATTTAAGTGATATGACTTAAGCTCTTTTTCTGATACTTTAAATAATTTAAAGACATTTGAATAAACTGGTTGAACTAATATTTGTAACAGTTTGAATACAGTACAATGAGTGCAATGTTTTTCGTAATCTTTATATTAGCTTTAAGTTACTTAAATGAAATTAATTGAATGATGTTTGCAATCTTTACTTATTTCAAGTAAATTAGAATTAAACATAAAAACAACAAAAATAACAGTTTTTGTGATGATTTTATAGCAACTGAGAAATAGGGTAGGGGGGTGTTCGTGAGCGTTACGTAATTAAAGGGGGGAGTCTGGTCTCGCGTTACTTATTGTTACATAGGGGGGGGGGGAGGGGGTCCAAAATCCCGTTTTTCTGCGTTACGTAATTTGTGCACAAAGCCTAAGTAGATGGTTCAAATGTAAGCAATTGAAATTGAATATAAGTAAAACTAAATTTATGGTAATTTCACAGAATCGAGTAAATGAGAATGTCTCAGTTACGATTGATGATGAGGCAATTGATCGCGTTCGGGAGATTAAATATCTTGGCGTGATTAATGATGAAAAGCTAAAGTTCAACGCTCACATTGACAATGTCATCAAGAAAATTGCCAAGAAGTATAGAATTCTATGCCGATTAAAAAACGATTTAACTACTTGCAGTAAAATACAGCTACACAAATCAATCATCTCCCCTCATTTAGAGTTTTGCCCTTCCATTTTATTCTTGGCCAACCAAACACAAATATTGAGGTTACAGCGTTTGCAGGATAAAATAATGCGCTTGATTTTAAGATGTAACAGATTCACTTCCTCGACTTTTATGTTAGACGCTTTACAATGGCTATCAGTGAAGCAAAGAATTGTGTATTTAACTATGGTGTTCATTTTCAAAGTAGTTAATGGTTTGCTGCCTCGATATTTGTGTGATCGAATTGAAAGAGGAAGTGATATTCATAGATATAACACTAGAAACGCGGATGAAATAAGAACACCGAATTTCTTGACATGTGCTTCACAAAACTCATTATTTTAAAGGAATAAATGTTTTCAATTCGATGCCAAGACACATTAAACGTGCACCAACACTTTCAGAATTTAAAAGACTATGTATTTCACACGTTAGAACTGTATTTTGAGCAGCAAGCGTAATTTTTTTTTCCAAAATTTATGAAGATTGTACCTGGCGATGTTTTACTATTATTATTTTGTGTAGACCATTTCTTGTACATTTATGTTGCTTTTTTGTAACAATGAAGAATGTATCTGACGAAGTTCTTTACAAACGGATTATAATGAGTTGGCTATTTTATTTTTAAAATTTTATTTTTTCACATTTACAATACTACAATACTCACTATTTTGTTCGTCACAGTGATGATGATGGAAATTTGTATAATGTTGTGTTAGTTAAAAAAAGTAAATAAAGAAAGTAGTCTACAATTGTTTGAGCCTCGCGCGCGGTATACAGATATGATGGACTTCTTTTTGAATTCTTAAAACAAAAATTGGCCTTTGATGCTTTAGATGGGACTATGAAATAGTAGCGAGTTGTCTGGCTGAATGTCGGGGAATTCTTCGTCAATTCTTTTGTGGTTGAAAGTAAAAGTTTGACTAATGCCGGTCCAGGATTTTTTCGGTTTGGAAATTTTCTCGATCTCCCTGATTGTGGATATCCTTGGTCAGCCCAAACTAAGGTGGCGGTTCCATTAGTGTTGGAACCTCTGACTCTGTAACGGGCAGGATCGGATATTGGCTTGTCTTTTGATAATGTCCTCTTACTGGATTCTGTGATCTGAATTGCAACAGAATTTCCTGATCGCTGGGAATACTTGCGAACTTTTGTGGTTAACATCAAAGCTTTTCACAATTATGTCGCTGTGAAGCAAATGGAGACTTTTGAAGAAATTTATATCTGTAGATGAAATCAGTTCGTTTTTTTTTGCATAACTGGTTTGAATTGTTATCAAATTAATTATCTTAGAGATAAAATCGTTTAGCTCAAACCTTTGTAGGGGTAAGGGCGGGACCATCATCATCATCATTATATTCACAGTTTGAATCCGGTGCTTCCGGAAAGTGAGATCGCTCCGTGCAGTACTTTTAGTTAAATCGTAAACAGTTACTCTATTCACTGGTCTACCGACTTGTGAGCAATTTGGACATCCATGTGTGCTAACATGCGAGACCACTCCGCTAATTTTGCTAGTAGCTGGACGATCTCAAATGAAAAGCCGAATGCTAAATTTCAGACGATGCGCTACAGATAACTTTTTTATATTAAGTTCATTCCGAATTAGATCATTGACTTCTGTAACAAAATCTATCAAAAAATCATCATACTTTTCGGTTCTTTCAACCCTGCGTAGGGAGGGGGAAAGCAGCTAGAATCGGCCACACGCATCTACCATTCTTCGAAATGGGAATACCGTCTATATTTATATCAATAGTAATTTCTTCCATTGGGGATATTACTGGATCATCGAAGGGGTATGATAAACAGCTTTGAATTCCGAAATACACATATTTTCCTCTAAGAATTTCCAGTAAAGTCTGGTAGCCTCCACACTAAGATGGTATTGGGATACGAAATTGGCCAGACGATTTTTCAGAGGAACTGTTGTCTCTTGAATTGTATTCGAACTTTTCGTGCAATCACTCTCAGGGTCCCCAGATTTGCGAGTATCGTATAGAGCACTCCCAATATTTATTTCATAATAATTTTCCTTTGAATCGACTCTAATATGTTCCGCATCCTACATAGTCGTTGGTCGTCAATTATTTCCTCCATCATGATATCCTTTGATGCCGCAGCACCATAAATTTCTTCAGATTGCTCTTGTATTCGGAACGCATCCTCTTCAGCATCACTCTCATTTAAATGTTTTCGATAAATTTCGTCATATTCTTTCATTTTTTGTTCCTTTTTCTTCTTTCTCCAAACGCTCCATCTACTTGTCATTACAACTAAACTTTCTTAAAAAATTAAATATAGAATAATAAACAAATTCGACCAAATCAATGTTGTTACAGGAAATAAACATCTACACAATAACTCGCTGCCTGATGCTATCATACTATTGTGTTGATAAACATATTCTTCAGTCGATTCACTTAAAAACAAAATCCAATCTGTTTATTAATATTGCAATTGAATTGAGTCTTATGTAACCCGATATAATCAACTTATTTAACAACCGATTTAATGTGGTATCAAATTACTTAGATTAAAATAGGATTGATTCACCAATTAATATACCAACGAAATACACCCACTGACTCGAATTAATGAAGTTTATAGACAAACATACCGATTTCGTTGGCCGATTGGGAAATTTCACAGCTGTCAAATTTTCTACGGGGTGGTTCCGGGGTTGATCAGAACTCATTTCAAGAAGTATCAAACTGCATATTCTTCTCATAAACAAACATTATTTTCATATTCAGTTTTGGATAACTTCTGTTCGTTTAACATTTCTCAAAATAAAATGTTATGTTCATGTGTATCTGCAATTGTTTTTACTGTGGTACTACTTGATTGTAACCTTTTTGTTAATTTGATGCTAGAAATTACCAAGATAAGACCTCATCATGTTGAAAGCATGTTATTCAAAGCATCTTGAGAACGTACTATTTGTCCTAAATTTGTATTTAAAAACTTCTTGTGTGACCTTAAAGATGTTTCAAATAGATCAATGTATTGTGCTGTTTTGGTCATATAAGATACCAAAAATGAGTTATGTATACTAGAAAAATACATGAGATCATGCCATAGCAGTTTGAGGTTAAGGCAACGAAGAGGATCGAATATTCGGTTTATTTCGCGGACATCTCACAAATCGATTGAATAATCGTCCGAAATTTACGTTGCGGGTTTTAACACCGGAAGGATTGATAACTAGACAATGTACTTCTATTATAATTTTATTATTCTGTAACGTGTTGTCACTCGCGGTTGTTCAGTTTATATAATGTAAAATGATTCTACACTCAAACGTCTCATTGTCTCCACACCTCCAATGAATAATGACTTTTTTATTTATGTTTTTTATCGTTATGTTCTGTTGTCTACTTACCAATGAATCCAAGTTGGCAAAAATCTAGGACAAACCATGGGACTTGTTCCTTTTTTGCGGTTTTTTCTAAGGCAAATCGTTTCATGATGGTTATGAAACCCTTTTTCGTTAATATATCGTCCTCTAGTTGTACATAAAAAGCACCTTTTTGATGAGCGTACGCCATAAGGTATACAAAATCCAAGTTTTGTTTAGATCTCCACTTAACCCGATCAGTTGGGTCATTTAAAGTTAAACGTAGCTTTTTCATATCTGGATAATAACTTGCGGCTGGTGATATAATTTCTATGAACCCACTTTCAATAGACGATGAAAACCTAGTGTTGATGCTATTTGCAACATGCAATACATAATCTAAATCAGATTCTCCAATAAATATTACAATCATTGTATCATTCTGTTCTTCTTCATCCATGTTAGCTATCAAATTGTCCACAGTTTCCACAAGATACGATTGTTTGTCTCGCTTTACCGTTGGTATACCAAGAACTATAGATACACCATGTCTGTTGCGTGTTTGTAAATAGCTTGGTCTCAAGGATGCTGGATTATCGAGCAAATGTGGTAAAAACTGAAAAGCCGATGGCAGCTTTATATTTGCTGGCAATTTAGAGGATGCCGTAGAGTTACGAATTATTGAACGTGAATCTGCGCTCAAACCATCTAGTAAATTCAAATTCATTGTCAAATTCGATACTTCTCCATTGTGATGGGTCAATCCCAGATATTGTGATAATATTGCAACATCTTCTTGCTTGGCGCGGTATATGGATTCAAGATATTGCATACGCATTTGAAATTCAGCAGCTTTTTGTAACATTGTTTGTTCAGCAGATAGATCTGAAGAATATAAAAAAAAACAAAAAATTAAAATTCATCTGTTAAACATACAGTATACTCACCTGTAACAACAAGAAATAATATTGTACATGGTATTGCCACAAGTATGAAGGCCAAAAAGTAATAACGGCGCCTTAGTGACGACGAAGTCATCTCCATAAATGTTGTAATGCGTCTGAAAAGATTTGATGATCAGAATCAGAATATATATATATATATATATATATATATATATATATATATATATATATATATATATATATATATATATATATGTATATATATATATATATATATATATATATATATATATATATATATATATATATATATATATATATATATATATATATATATATATATATATATATATATATATATATATATATATATATATATATATATATATATATATATATATATATATATATATTATATATATATATATATATATATATATATATATATATATATATATATATATATATATACAGCAATTCCATGAAAAAAGTTATACGATCTCTCAGAATTTTATAATATTCGGTAGGATTGTTCAACATCGAAAAATATTAGACCCGTATTTTTTTATTTCGTTATTAGACTGGACCTTTCTGCGTTAGACTGGTCCAAAAATCGTGATTTTTCAAAAATCTTCAATTTTCAAAATTTATAACTCCTAAACCGTTTAACCGATTTTAGTCATTTTTGGCCATTGTATTTGTATTTTTTTGAATTTCCAAGCAAAAATACGAAACCTTTGAATATATCAATTTTTGTATGAAAAAAATACAAAACAAATAGTTTTTCTTGAATTTGACTGCGAGGGGCCTCAACGACTACTTGTTTTAGTATTTTTAAATGAAAGAGCATTCAATTTTACATAACATATAAAAAAATTGGAGATGTTCTGCGTGTCGTTTTGGAGATACAATTTTTTAAATAATAAATCATTACTCTTCATTTTATACATCACCCGCCTGTAGAAACGATGAAGATGCATGGTAGATTACCATGCGTCTCCATCCAATCAAACCTATGACTAATGAAATCTATGAGTAGGTCACAGAATGTCAAGTAAATATTATATAATAAATAATATTTACTTGACATAATTATATAATATTATAGCAACTAAGACTAATGAGACTTTAGGTAGATATTGACAATTTGAT
Organism: Aedes japonicus; assembly: GCA_034211315.2. NCBI lineage: Eukaryota > Metazoa > Arthropoda > Insecta > Diptera > Culicidae > Aedes > Aedes japonicus. The sequence continues at coordinate 6,744 of JASCZW010002053.1, read as the reverse complement.
TACCTAACATTCTTTTCGTTACACAGAGGGTCATTGGTATTATTATTTAAAAGAAGAACCGTTGATACGTATTGACTACCTACTGTAGATGTAGAATGTTTATCGACCTGTGAGATTGAATTGAATTGTTTCTCGGCTGTAGCGATCAGGTCTACTCGCTGACGGGAGGGAGTAGAGTGGAATTTCTAAAGCGGAGAAGCAGCAGAGTGAACAACATCTCTTTCATTTCATACTCGTCGCTCGCTTGCGTTATCTGTTATTCTGTTGCTTTCTCGCTTTAGAAATTCCGCTCTACTCGCTCCCGTCTGCAAGTAGATTCTGATCGCTACAGCCGAGAAACAATTCAATACCTATTGTAGTCTAGGCTGCAGTTCACTTCACTTGATCGTAGGTACAATATAAACATCATATAAAACACGGAAATTTATGTAAGAAGTTACCAGTTGAAAACAAAGTATCATATCAGAACAGTTATATCAAAGAATATCGTAAAATGAAACGTAAGTGTTCAATTTGTAGTGTTTGGGTGTTGAGTTCGTGTTCCAGAAAAATCAACGCAAAATTGTACGACCATGCTGTGGAAAAAAAGGTTAAAATTGATGAGAGTAGCTCTTTCATTTGTCAAAGTTGCTACAAGAAATTGTATAAGCACATTGATACCATGACCGAAGAACCCATTACAGGACCATCCAGTATAGGCACTACAGGTATGTTATATAAAAGTTCATATAATTCTGTTTTAATTTGAATTCTTCTCTTGCAATTGTTACTGGAACATTTTTATTTTTACATTCTTTTAGAATCGTGCGAAACAACCAGTCACGAAACGATTGCCCTTGCAGGACCGTCCGGCATTGTTCCTTTTCCCTACCAAAGTAAATAATAAAATAGAAATTATTTGCATGATTTCCAATCAATCAATTTTTAATCAATAATTTGTTATATTTATTTACAGGCTCATTGAAACAACCAGCTATGAATCGATCGGTACCACCAATAACACGTTTTTGTCTGACGATAATGAAATGCTAACACAGCTTAAGGATAAATTTAAGGAAACAAAAGATAGCAATGAGCGGTATAGGATTTTAACCACACTGCCCAAAAGTTGGTCTACATATAGGATTATGCAAGAGTTTGATGTTTCCCAATATATGGCCAACCAAGTGAAAGTATTACAACAACAGGAGGGAATAATGTCAGTGCCTAAAAAGAGGATTAGTAGAGCTTCGTTAGGAGAGGAAACGCTAATGCGTGTTCGTAATTTTTATAATAGCGACGATATAAGTCGTGTGTGCCCGGGAAAAAGGGATTATTTGATATCCAACAATGAAGAAGGTAGGATCTACATACAAAGAAGGTTAGTTTTATGCAATTTGCAAGAGGCGTACTCCATATTTAAAAATACTCATCCTGATATTAAGATTGGATTTTCGATGTTCGCCAGTAACCGTCCAAAACACTGCATTTTGGCAGGAACAAGTGGCACGCATACGGTGTGCGTTTGCATTTACCACCAAAACGTTAAATTGATTTTTAAAACACTCCAAAGTAAACAATTACTTCCAGATGGTGTTCAGTCCTACCATGATATGTTTTCAAAAATAATTTGTCAAAATCCAAATGAGCATTGCTGGCAGCAATGTTGCGAAAATTGTCCGGGAATGCAAATTTTGGCGGTAGAACTTATGACCATTCTTAATAACGGTCACGTTGAATCATTACAATTTAAACAATGGCGTCAAGCAGGAAGATGCAGTTTGGACTTAGTTGAAATGGACACACAAGAATTTATTGATACTTTTTTAGAAAAATTACTCAATTTATTGCCACATAACTTTACAGCTGAGCGACAGGCAAACTATTTAAAACACGTGAAAAACAATTTAAAAGCTACTGAGTGTATCATAATCTGTGATTTTTCGGAGAATTATTCATTCGTTGTGCAGGATGCAGTTCAAGGCTTTCATTGGGCAAACGCTCAATGTACTATTCACCCTTGTGCTATTTATTTTAAAGATGAAGAATCAAATGATTTGAAGTTTACCAGTTTTATTGCAATTGCTGATTTCACTAAACATAATCATGTCGCAGTGCGTCTTTTTTTGACTCAATGCATAGCGTTCATAAAAAGTAAGTTATCAGGTTTAGAGAAAATTTATTTCTTCTCAGATGGATCTGGAAGCCAATACAAAAATAAAATGACCGCTTTTAATTTGTGCAACATGCAAAAAGATTTTGGCATAGATGCCGAGTGGAATTTTTTCGCTACTTGTCATGGAAAGGGCCCTTGTGATGCTTTGGGAGGCGTATTGAAACGAAATGCTGCGAAAGCCAGTTTGCAAGATCATCACATAACAACGGCCGAAGAACTTTATTCATGGGCTATTTCTAAGCCAGACTCGAAAATACACTATCAATTTTTTTCGGAATCCGACTATAATAAAATGGAAAGAAAATTAAAAAATCGTTACACACGTGTGAAGCAAATTTCAGGGACTCAGTCATTCCATAGTTTTAAGCCTCAAAACGAAGAGTATATTATTGTGAAACAAAATTCATTTTCAACGGAAGAAAAATGTATAAAATTGTTATGAAAAAACTTAATAAATAAAAATAAATGTATAAAAGTGTTTTTCTTATTTTTTAACATGTTCATCATGTCGCGCGGCTTTAAAGTGTTTTTTTCTTGTTATTTATTATTTAAAAAATTGTATCTCCAAAACGACACGCAGAACATCTCCAATTTTTTGATATGTTATGTAAAATTGAATGCTCTTTCATTTAAAAATACTAAAACAAGGAGTCGTTGAGGCCCCTCGCAGTCAAATTCAAGAAAAACTATTTGTTTTGTATTTTTTTCATACAAAAATTGATATATTCAAAGGTTTCGTATTTTTGCTTGGAAATTCAAAAAAATACCAATACAATGGCCAAAAATGACTAAAATCGGTTAAACGGTTTAGGAGTTATAAATTTTTGAAAATTGAAGATTTTGAAAAATCACGATTTTTGGACCAGTCTAACGCAGAAAGGTCCAGTCTAATAACGAAATAAAAAATACGGGTCTAATATTTTTCGATGTTGAACAATCCTACCAAATATTATAAAATTCTGAGAGATCGTATAACTTTTTTCATGGAATTGCTGTATATATATATATATATATATATATATATATATATATATATATATATATATATATATATATATATATATATATATATATATATATATATACAGCGATTCCACAGGAAAAGAATAGAGTTGAAAAAAAGAGTTGTCCGATTTTGCTCAAAATCGCATGGTATGTTCGTCATCGAAAATAACAAGACCCGTATTTCTTTTTTTTTATTAGGGTGACCATGTTTGATATAGGGTTATCAGAAAAATCGACGTTTTTCGAAATTTTTTATTTTTGAAAAATCATAACTTCTGAACCGCTCAATCGATTTCAAATATTTTTTTATAAATAGACAGATTATTACTTCTTGTTTTTATTAAAAATACTTTTTTAAATAATTAATGTACTCAAATATGCTAAAATGGTCAATATATTTGTTTTTTTTTATGATATTTGAAATGTTGGACCACAACGACTATTTATTTTTATATTTTTTTATTAAAATTCAAACATTTTTACATAACATATCAAAAAATCTCAAATGTTCATCGAGCCGTTTTTGAGTTAAATTTTTTGAAAATTTCAAGTTTTTTGCCTATACACACATGGAATGAGCATTATTTTCCATCACTTCAAAATAACTGCGGGAATCATTTCATTGAAGTTATCAAACTTATTCCTAATATTCCTATTCATGATAGTTTTATTTGTGAAGTAATGTACTCATCAAAAGTAGGGGAGGCTGGTCCAATTCTGACCCCATTACATGTAAGAACTATAAATCAGCCTCAAATTGTTTAAAAGCAGAGACCAACATTGCTAGGATTTACTCAGCCATGGTTTACGCTATAACTGGAGCCACAATGGTCCGTTAGCGTCCAAATACATGATAAGTGCTCATAAGGATTGCAGGGGCACTCATGCCGAATTTGAGTTGTAGCGTAAACCACGACTGAGTAAACTTAACTCATATTTTGAATTATTCCACATTAGGGTCATTTTGAGTGAACCGAACTGAAACCTTACTAAAGAAACGTTTAATACAATGAAGCATGACTGCTCAAATTGCCATGTTTAGATTAATAGTTACAGGAAACCTACTCCTAAACTATATGGTTATGCAGTGGAAAGGAGAACAAAGTTGGATAAAAGCTATTGCTACTTTTGTAATACCTGCTATTGCAGACTTTATCGCTTTATCAAGAAAGAAAACGAGCCAGCAACTCCAAGTGCAGTTAATCTAGAATGTAAAACTCAAGAACTCACCGTTTCTGAACCGTGTTTAATATTCAAAGAGAAATATCCTACTTTTTAAATTGGATTTTCAATGTTTTTCAGTAGCCGCCCAAAAAATTGTATTCTGGCTGGTTCAAGTGTAACGCATACTGTCTGCGTATGCATTTATCATCAGAATGTTAAATTAATGTTTAAAACCCTTAAGGTTAAGAAACTTATTCCCAACCATTTTAAAACGTGTCTTGACTTGTTTTTTAAATTACTCTGTGAAAATCCTACAGAGAAATGTTGGTTGAAAACCTGTGATCATTGCCCGGGTACGCAAACACTGGAGAATGACCTGATGAATTTTCTTCAAAATATCGATTCCTTAGAATTTAAATAATGGGAGCAAACAGATCGTTGTCATCTAAATTCAATGCGAATGGATGCAGAAGAGTTTGTGGAAACATTTTTAGAAAAATTAAGCGAATTATCTCCGCATAATATTATTGCAGAGCAACAAGTTAACTACTTAAAACAACTTAAAACTAATTTGGAAGCAACTGACTGCATTATAATTGCTGACTTCTCTGAAAATTACTCTTTTGTTATTCTGGACGCTGTACAAGGTTTTCATTGGACAAACGCTCAATGCACAATCCATCCTTTTGCCATATATTATAAGGATGAAGCACAAAATTTAAAGTTTACAAGCTTCATAGCAATCGCAGAATTTACTAAACATAACCATGTTGCCGTTCGGCTGTTTGTAACAAATTGGGTGAATTTCATTAAAAAAAAGCTACCTCACCTGAAAAATATCCATTTTTTTTCTAATGAAGGCAGTCAATACAGAAATAAGATGACTGCTTCAAATTTGTGCCACATGTACAAGGACTTCCGTCTTAATGCAGAGTGGAACTTTTTTGCCACTTGCTATGGAAAAGGGCCTTGTGACGCTTTAAGAGGCGTTCTAAAGCGAAACGCTTCAAAAGCAAGTTTACAAGGCCATCATATTACAACTGCATACGAACTTTACTCTTGGACTGTTTCTTAAGTAGATTCCAAAATATATTACTTGTTATTCTCGGAAAAAGATTACAATGCAATGGAAAAGAAAATAAAGAACCATTGTACTCCTGTAAAACAAATCTCTGGGACACAATCGTTTCATTACTTTAAGCCACAGAATGAAAATTACATTATCGTGAAACGGTTTTCGTTTTCAGATGAAGAAAAGTGCGTTAAATTGTTAGAATTTTGCTTTGTAATTTTTTTTTGATGAATTATGAAAAATAAAAATAATTAAATAATCAAATTAAATGCTGAGTTTTAATTGAAGGTAATCTGGGAAAACCCTTGCCTGTAGCTACAATTCTTCAATATAGCGGAGCCTGGTCTAATCTCGACCCTATGGCCAATGCCGACTTCCCAAGATTCTCTAAGACAGCGCTGGTTGCCAAATTTTTAATAATACCAATGGAAAGCTTTCATTACACAAAGAATTTCAACGTAGAATGCATTGGTCGGAGAAATTGTGTTTTTTGGACTTGTAATTGTATTCTAGTTTCGGTTCGATTCACTCAAAATGACCCTAATGTGGAATAATTCAAAATATGAGTTAACTTTACTCAGTCGTGGTTTACGCTACAACTCAAATTCGGCATGAGTGCCCCTGCAATCCTTATGAGCACTCATGCTGAATTTGGACGCTAACGGACCATTGTGGCTCCAGTTATAGCGTAAACCATGGCTGAGTAAATCCTAGCAATGTTGGTCTCTGCTTTTAAACAATTTGAGGCTGATTTATAGTTCTTACATTTAATGGGGTCAGAATTGGACCAGCCTCCCCTACTTTTGATGGGTACAATACTTCACAAATAAAACTAGATTTGTAAACATGGTTATCATGAATTTATTAGGAATAAGTTTGATACCTTCAATGAAATGATTCCCGCAGTTATTTTGAAGTGATGGAAAATGATGCTCATTCCATGTGTGTATAGGCAAAAAACTTTAAATTTTCAAAAAATTTAACTCAAAATCGGCTCGATGAACATTTGAGATTTTTTGATATGTTATGTAAAAATGTTTGAATTTTAATAAAAAAATATAAAAATAAATAGTCGTTGTGGTCCAACATTTCAAAAATCATAAAAAACAAATACATTGACCATTTTAGCATATTTGAGTACATTAATTATTTAAAAAAATATTTTTAATAAAAACAAAAAGTAATAATCTTTCTATTTATAAAAAAATATTTGAAATCGATTCAGCGGTCCAGAAGTTATGATTTTTCAAAAATAAAAAATTTCGAAAAATGCCAAATTTTTTTGATAACCCTATATCGAACATGCTCACCCTAATAAAAAAATAAAAAAATACGGGTCTTATTATTT